>BHDV01009367.1:235022-301515 GCA_005406045.1 Adoxophyes honmai
TTTTTTACGTGATTGAGTACAATAAGTGAGAAATAAAAATGGCTACGGTAATTAGGCTGAGAACACCAAACTGTGAGAATAGCCGCTAACAGTAACAGTTACGTCTGCTGAAAGGAGTTTTTCGAGGCTTAAAATTACTAAAACATATTTGAAGAATTCGATGACACAAGGTCGGCTTTCAGCCCTTGCTATATGCTTTCAATCGAAAATGACGTTGCTCATTCGTTAGATTATTGTGATTTAATTAAAGATTTTAGTCCCAAGAAAAGCCGAAAACATCAGTTTTACAATTTATCATCTCCAGTTAATTTTGTGATTCTTTAAATAAAAATATTTTAAAATTCAAATTTTATTCATTTGTAGCTATACAACTTTAGGATTTCTCCTCAAACATGAAATTTACTTTAATCAAACAACCAGACCTAAGTACTTCCGCAACACATACTTTTCACGAAGGACAAAGGGCCTCGCAAAAACCTGCCGCCCGCAGCCTCGCAATGCCTAAGGCCGCCGCTGCCTGGGAGTGTAGGGATGACAAAGGGGTGAGGTGGTTGATACTTAGCCTGCCACTACTTAAATGATACATTCTTATTAGCAATATTCATAATCAACGAGGCGATCCAACAATTTACTCGGCTCACCTTAGTGTGAAATTCCATCCCATCCTAACTATGGGTGAGGTGGGATGTCTATCTTATTTAGTTAGTTAGCCTTAGTTTGTTTTTTTTATATATTTTTTAAACTCCACTAAGTTGCATGAAATAAGTCAGCGCAATTTTCGAATTTTAGGTTTCAGAAAGGCATGATATAATTTTAATCGAACTGCCTTTCTAAATCCAAAATCAAGACGTTACATTAGCTTTAAATTACTCATATTTAAGTAGCACCATAAACTTGTCAAATTCATATTCATAGGTTTGCTTCTCACTTCCGATCGCAGTTATAGTTGGCCTTTATTCCCCAAGATTGGTCTCACGACACAACCACGGCCATTTTGATGTCGTTTAGGTCATAAACTGTCAAATTGATGGTTGTTTGTTTCTTCATCTATTTGTTTACTACTCTCAATACATGTTTTAATATTACAAAACTTAACATATAATATAAAGGTACTAGCTGTCGATTTGATTTATAGTTTTATACCGTTTACAGATCATAGCTGCTTTATTATTGCATCACCACTGATTGGCTACTTTTAATTGGAAATTTAATTTACTGACAATATTATGTGTTTCTGGAATCTAACCGTGTAATATATTCACTTGGTTGTTAATTTATGCATCCTAAATGGTAACGTAAGAGTTAAAAGTTTGATATATGGTTATAGTTAGAAAGTTATCTATTAATAATCTGTGGTAATGAATGCCAAAAAAAATGTAACATGAAAAATGACAATGCATTCGTGCGGGTCCAAGGAAAAAAAATGCAGGTGAAATCTATGTGCAGTCCAAAATTTACTCTTAATGTCAATAGACAAAGTTACAAATTACTTTTATTTTATGTACTATGTATAGCACGCCAGTCGTCAGGAGGTTAAAGTTAAAAAAAACTACATAAGTATTTTTTTTTTTTCAAATATGCAGGTATTATTTGAGTCCTAACATTTTTGTTCATCATTGCGTCCACCGAATGCACCTTTGTCTGTGGTCGCATTTTTTTTAATCGCGAGGCCATGGCGTTAGTCGAACAGCCCGTTGGCTGACCGACAAGGCTTCCTGTCGGTAATAGGACTAGGTAATCCGTTTAAGGATAGGTAATCTAGGACGGTGTCAGCCTGACGACCAATTTTACTTAGTGGTACATAATGGCCTGCAGCTCCCATAAATTGCGTAGATAAACACGTATTGAAATGTCTTCAACATGGCATTTTCAATAAATAATCGTAGAATTACTGTTACTTTTAGTCACAGTACTATAAAATGTTTTAACTATTGAGTAACAAGCAAAAAGGGCTAAGAAGACGATCTTAGATACATATTTGTCTGTTTACCCTTTTGACCATTACAGGACCTTCGAAAAAAGTTTAGGACCATAAAATTATACTTACGATGGCATGAGTATTTAAAAACTTTACGCTCATTTTTCAGTTTTTTAGTTTCTGTTGGGCCAGAGCAATAGACTTACCTCGTATTTTTATAGTTGATGTACTGCTATAAAAAAGACAGGATGTTTTTATATAATGTTAATCCTTGGGATTTTTAATTTCCATTTCGTGCTTGATTAAATAGAACGACATAAAACAAGTTCAGTCCGTATGTTATTATCCTTTAACAGTTCAATTAAATAAATCATAGTCTGTTCCCATCCCACCCGGAAACTAGTACCAGTCTGGCAAACTAACAAGAAACTACCAAACGTATATTTAACGTAAGTATATAATATAAACAGGACTGCTAATTTTATGTCCAACTAGTTTACGATCAAGACTGCCACGACCACGACGATAACTTCAAAACCAATCTTAAAAGTATAAAATTCCCTGTCTGTTGCTATTACTTAGGGATGAAAGATATTAGAAAATCATCGATATTGACATCGATGTTAACATTGAATCATGAATATCGATATACAAAAAATATGGACTGAAAAACATCGATGTCTGAAAATCAATCGATGAATAAAACTGCCTATTTCTAATTAATAAAATCTATTTACTGTTTTAAAAATTAAAGGTGTCAAGAAAAAAATATTTATTATTATACTAGTATTTTATGACTACATTCTGTAAGAAAATTAACTTTAAAAAGATTTTTATTGATTAACTATTGAGGTTTAGATATTTTAATCCTGTAACATCGATGTTTTTATTCTCCATCGATGACTATCGGGCATCCCTACTATTACTTAGCTAAGTGTATAATCAGACTTTTACGAAGGCTGGTAACATTGAAATCTAACGGAGAGTACTCTGGGTTGAGTTTGCAGGTGACACGTTGTGTGCAGTATGCAATTGTAAGCCGTAACAGTATCCAAAGACTACGATGTAATATCATTACTGAAGATCGTGAAGCCATTGAAACGCCAAAGAGATTTTATTTATACTAAGAGTTGGTGCAGCGTACAGTCGATACAGATAGGGTGTAATGTTGCTTCAGTTGCTTGGCACATTATTGAAATTGAAGTATAAAATGTGAGCTGTCTGCACGTCTCATGATGGCCGCCCGTGACCAGAGGGCTGACCAATATTTCGCCTGACGAATCAGCATTGCCGAAGGTACAATGTGGCAATGCTGCCAGACATTCGTGGTGAATTGAAAGAGACTTTTAGAGACTTAACCTAAATTGTAACTTCGTAGTTTCGTAAAACTTAGGCACACCGTTTTGAGGAAAAGCGATACCGAAAAAAAAAACACCGCTTGAATTTGTTTTACCATCCAAAGACATTTTAGCAACGTCACCCTATTTTACGGAACACATTCTTCTAAATTAGCAATTAGCCCTGTCGTCACTGCACAAAAAGTAAACTATTCGTCACACCGATTTAAAATCGATTTAAGCCTTTGTGAGTTAACTAACTTTGGATAAGATAAGTTTTGGTGAAGTGCAAGCGTTACCCTACTTTTCACTGATAGCCGTGCCAAAAGATACGTACAAGAGATTGTATTAACCTTGCCGTTTGAAACGGCTATCGTATACTCATTATTACTTTAAACTCGATTCAAAATCGCCCTACTATTAAATTTTGGTAAAATTCTGATCCTTTGAGTATTGCGCTAAAAGAGGTAATTTGCGCTTTGCTTCAATCACCACACCTTCACCATTAAAGTATTATTTAAGAAGAAATTGCATATGTCAACGATAAAATGGAAACCGCTGTTATCAAAAAATAAATAAAATTGAGCTAATTAGTGACAAGAAATACCTAACTGACTAGATTTTATTTCTTACTGCGGTCTTTTTCTTCAAAATAGCATTCTGAGGTGTCTCAAATTTAATTGAATCCGTTGCTTTTAGATTTATACAAACATCACACATGTATTCCCAAATGGCGTAGGCAGAGCACACGAAACGCTACATAGACAAAACCATGACTATTTCACGGTTCGAGGCTGCCTCTACCAATTTTTTTAGGTTTTGAGTTGGCAAGTAAGTATAATAGTTATAATACTGACAGGTTGCTAGCCTGTCGCATAAAATATACCTTTTTAACCTTAAGTATTTCCTTAGTCGCCTTTTACTACATCCACGAAGGAATGTGGAGACCCGACACCGAACTCAAGATTCAGTGTCATTTTAAGCGTGAGGTATGGTATGCTCTACATAAATACGACAACCCACTGAAACCCACCAATGCCCACGGGAAAACCTAACCACAAACCATTGAGTCTTTCTCAAAAAAGTGGCAACGATGAATTAATTTTGCATTTTTTTTAAAAGTGTGTTTTTCTTCAAATTTTTTTTAGACAATAGCTAAAAACATAATCAAATAACCGAAATAACTTAGAGGGAACAAAATATTTCCTTTAGTTTAGAAGATATAGGTCTTCAAAGTTTTTGATGTACAGGTGAACGACAATTCATAGTCAGGTTATCGACAATGGTCGCAGGTTAACGACAATCATACGTAAACGTAAGCAAATTTCATAACAGGTGAACGACAAGAGGAAGCAGATGATTGATGAGCAAATCAAAACAATTTTAAACTGACATTAAGTGCTTTATTTGATGCGTTTTACGTAACTTATGAAAAAAAAACACCCGTAGCAATGTAACAAAAAATTTTTGTTCTTGGGATTGGTTGGGTTGGTTCATAGTATTTATATTACAAAAATCTTTTTGTACTTTACTTTTTTCCTATATTCAGCATACGATTCCAGATTATCTTTAATTTTATTAACCTTCGTTTCTCCTTTTCTCTCTTTTTTGCTAGTATTTCTCCATTTTAGACAGGTGAACGACGTACACGTTATGGACAAAATGACAGTTACAGTATTAATCTTAAGCGAAAAGTTTGTTTGATAAATTTCGCATTTACACACATGAAAGTAAACCGCCTTTTACATATTTTAGGCTATTATCAGATAATTAGCTCATACAGAAAACAAAATATGAAAGACAGAATAAAGACAACTTACCCGTTACAAACTCCAGATCGCGTGAATGTATTGTTTGTATTTTTTTTCCCCGACACATCGCTGACTTGCTACTTCCACCAGCGTTAGCAGACAGTTGCAGCTTTCGTCTCATGCTGGGTGAGATGGATTAGGCGTAATAGAATTCGCACAGGAATAGCGTTTATGTCGTGACAGGTGAGCGACAAAAACTACCGTGGACAAACTTTAATTGCAAATAATTAGCTATGTAGGTACAATTCTTTTATTCGAAACAATAATATTAAATCTTGATCATATAGGTCAGTGAAATATAGAACACAAATAAAAATAAATTGGAAACATATACGAATTTTTTAGCTCCAAACATAAGCCCCTCGCGTTGGGACACGACAAGTGAACGACAAAACGTAGTGTTAATTATTTTTTTAACCTATTAATTTACATTATTTTTATGTTAAAACATTTGGCCACTATGTAAAAGATGTCTTTTAATTTAAATACACTTTTTAATTACAAGATTAGTGCATGACAAAAAAAAAGTTCTAAGAGAAACCTACTGACAGGTTGCGTTGCCACTTTTTTGAGAAGGACCCCATTCCACTTAAAACTGATTCGATTTATTTTCCTTGAACTTTCGCACTAATTACAAGCGAAAGGAAATTTCTATTAAACCAATCGACACCAGAGGAAACGAAGCCTTTTTCATAACAAGGGAAACTGGTTTCCCATACATCCCGTGTCGTTATTTGAAATGCAAATGCTTATTACCATTTGAAAGTTCCGTGGCGAAAGGGTTACGTAAGTGGCCATGTTTTTTCATCTCCCAAGGGAACCCTGGGGCAATGTTAATGTTATTTTATTACCCGGGGTGATATTTAAATCTCTGGAGACGTAATTGCGTTATTAATGTAATAATTTTACACCGAACGAAGAGTGTGTCCACACTCGATTTCTTTGAAAAAGTAACGGTTTTAAGAATGAGAATTTCGTGGAAGGTTTACGTCGATGATTTTCTGTTTTAACAATTTTCACCCTTTTATCCTTTGTGCTGTCGGGTTTAGATTAACACCTCTCCATTTTTTCCGTGGATGTCGTAAGAGTCGACTCTGGGAAAGGGTTAGTATATTGCAGGCGATGGGCTAGCAACCTGTCACTGCGGCATCACGTTTAACCATCTGGTTACCCTGAAATTGCAAAACGTGGCACTGGATTTTTGAATTCATGTGTTCTGCCTACCCCTATTGGGAATACAGGCGTGACAATATGAATGAATGAATGCTAGCAACCTGTCACTATTATATCAGATAACTTAAAACAATGAAAATATGCTGCAAGTGGCCAAGATACGCGAAGTACATGAATTGGTCTATTTAGTCTTTAGTGGTCTCTACCTACTCTATTTGGGAATACAGGCGTGATGTATGTGTAGCAATTTTCAACTGCGAAAAGCAATTTCTTGAAGGCGTTGAAAGTGATTTGCTCAACTAAACTCAACGGACTAATGACAGCTTTTAACTGTCTCTAGCCTCCAAGTAGTGAAGGCGCGCGTTTTCTCTCAACGCTAGTGAACTCTGAGCTATTTCAGAATTCCATACCGCACTTAAGAACCGCCTTATCGCCCTAAATGGGAATCATAATAGGGATGTATTTAAGAACCAGGCTCTGCGTGCATTCTGGACATGCCTAACTTAAGAGTAAGGAAGATACGTGACAGCATTTTTATGAGCATGAATTGGTTTCATATCTCCTTAGATAGGTGAGTAAAGACATGAAATGCGTTCGTTAAGAAGAGAATGAGCTCATTAAGGTTGTCCTTTTCTGAAATAACTCGCTAGTAAAAGACAAAAAATAGTTAAGTGGTCCCGGAAGAGTCTAAGCACCACGTATTTTCTTTTTAATGACAGTACTAAATACGTAAAAAGTCCCACCACACGGTTGCGTAAAATACGATGACGGTACGGAATCACAGTGACGTATCCCTATTAAGGGATAAAGTTATGAGGTAAAAACATCACGCATATAAAATCACTGCGATTTTGTACTGTCATTGTATTTTACGTAGCCAAGTAGTCATACGTAAGTATATGCGGACTATAAAATTAAAAGACGTCGCAAAAATAAGTAGCTCTGCTCTGAAATCAACGCACCTTCAGTAAGTACTAAAACTGTTAATAACCATGAGTCTATTAATTAAAGAACCGCCCTTCTCTTTTAAGGGAGCGACAAAATGACAGTCATGTCTTTTGCGGCCATCAACTACCCGAGCCTGGTTTATAATTGACTTCCAAACGAGTTCCTTTTGCACTCAAATTATAAATACTAGTATTTAATTTAATTGGCCAAGCTGTTTACGGATACAGCATGCGCCTTACGCATTATGGTTGATGAGATGGTTTATAAATTATAACTAATCTGAACTAGTTTAAAGATTACACGTCTGTACGCCACGCGCATTCATGGTAATTTGTCATTAATGGGACCCACATCTCTCTCTATAAATAGAGAACGCGATTGCTTGGAAAAATATTGACAATGCTTTCGTTTCGAACTACCACTGCCATAAACCTCAGGTGTTTGTGTTCTGGTCAGTTTGTCAGTTTATGTGGATGATTTACTGCTCGCAAGTCTCGTTATGTGACAACACTCTCTACTTTAGCACCTTGATTGCATAACTAGAGGCATATAATACAGGGTGTTCTGATGATTAAAAGTGAAACCACTTCCGACCGGCTTTTCATAATTAATATGATGGCATATTGATGAGGCTTGTCAGATAAAGTGCTCTATCACACTGCAATTCCCAAGCGGAAATTTGTTTTATCCGTATTATAGTACGTAAGATTATGGTTATAACACGAATTAAATTATTCTGATAAGCGCAATCACTACCTGAATTGGTTTAACGTTATTTATTTTCACTCGGCAAGTACAACTTAAAGAAGAGTTAATGTTTTCTTTACTATTTGCTACTTACTATACAATGTTTGCTTTTGAATAATTAAGAATCGATTAACCATGCTATTAAGTCAGACGTAAGTCTGTTTCATAAACACTCAAGCTAAACTGAAGCCCTTTGCCATTAAAGAGCCTTTAACATAAGCTCATTAGAATCAGATGTAACCTTTTCACAATACTTTGCTAATTATCTAACAAATCACGGACTCCTAAATAATCCACATTATCCAATTATCTTTATAAAACTGTATTATCTCATCAGTAACCCGGCCTCTTGTCTTTTCTCGCAATCATATCCACAATCATAACACGATCAAAATTCAACTTTCAACAAACAACTCGTCTTCTTATGTTCCCGCCATATTTGAGTGACAGATTACACCATAGAGTACAGAGCGTGTTTAGATGCTTGCATTTTGAGCCGCGGGCTAGCGTCATCCTACACCACGCCTTATAAGCCTAACCGTAGTGATCGTGAAATTCTATATTGTCTAGCGGATAAAAGGTATCGGATTGCTGATAAACACCTCGGGTCCCATGACTCGGGTGGCCGGTGGTTGTTGACACTACCGTTACTGCTAACTGAAATTGATAAGGTTATCTGCTGAATGGCCCGCAGAAGTCACGACGGTGCATTTAATATTTAAATCTGAGCTCTATTTAATTTATAAAGACCTGCAATTCAGTGCAGGGCTTAGATATGAATAAGCAATTTTGTTATCTGAGGCTTGTAAATTCGTATTTATTTTTTCAAAAACCATTTTTTTTTGTTAGCTTATTATAGTGTCCCACTGCTGGACAAAAGCCTCCCCTTTTTCCCCTTCTTCAAAAACCATACCGTAATTTATTTGTTTTCATCTCTTTCTTACACACAAACATCACACTTGTATTCCCAAATAGGGTAGGCAGAGCACACGAAACGTTACATAAGCTGTGACTATTCCACGTTTCGTAGCCACTTCTACCATAATATAATCTAAACACACACTTGTAAAATATCTTTCTTGCTTATTGACAATGCGTCCAAGTATTCTTACTTACATTTTCTAAAGAACAAACAATTGTTTTTTTTATTCATGTGCTCTGCCTACCCCTCTTGGGAATACAGGCGTGAGAATATGTATGTATGTGTGTATTTTGTAAAGAGAATTCTGTGCGTGTATGATTTCTGTTTCGTTTTTAATGACCTAGTGACTTAATAGATCAAACGCTACTCAAAATTCGTCTTCACTTATCTAGGATCCGGTGTCGGCTTATTCGAATGAATCACGCCGATGACTCGCCGCAATCATCGGCCTTTACCATTCTCAAAATACCGGAATTACTCTATAATTGAATAAGTTTTTGCTCAACAAGACAAGAACGCAATGAATCATTCATAAATCGACATAAACAATAGAGTAGATGCAACGGTTTTAAGTAGCCGCGTTGCTTTCTCAGGTAACGGGTTACAAATATTTATTTGCATAAAGAATCAAAATTTTCAAATGTATGTGACGTGGCATGAGTAGACAGAATATGTCGGCAGGAGAGGACACTCCGCAGTTTGGGCACGCTCTACTGGCGGGACCTCATGTGAGGGCTACGGCAAGCAGTTAACGGTAGAATGAGACAGCAATATCTTTACGGAGCATCGCAGACGACAGACTTTTTGTGCGACCGAGTCTGCGGCGCACAAAAAGTCTGCGTGGACTGTATGCATTGTGCGCCGGACTTTTTGCGCGTCGTGTGCGTTACTGCATATAACTCCATAGGTCCTACTTTCACAGACTAAAAAGTCCGTCACCCTGCTTCCGCCGTCAGCGCGTTTGGAGTTTTAGTACTTAAGCCTCCTAAAGTCTACTTAGGCTGTGCTAACATCAACATTGCAGATTATTCCTTACGAAACCCCGATCGCGTTGAATTGCTTGGCAAATATTAATTTATTCAGTCGAAGATGTCAATACCTCAGTGACTCACGATCGTACAGTCAGCAAAAACGACGTGTAACAATACATGTATGTATGATGAACGAAAAGACTGACAGAATTGGGACACTTAAACGAGTTTGTATCTTTAGCTTTAGAAGATCATGCAAGATATACGATCACTCATGAATTCATGACGAATTCTTAGAGTACCTTGATTTTATCTGATTAGTCCATATATGTATTTATATCTATTAATAGTACATAATCTTATATCTGGGCCATATCATGAAGAGCTCATCGTCATCTACCAATGATGAAATAAAAACATTCTGTACGGGGTCATGGAGTCATAATATCAAATTGAAAATTTAAGAGTACCCCATAGGGTACTCAGAATCATAGATTCTAAGGATGTATATCGAACCATTTTTTTAATAAGAATTAAAAAAGAAAAATAACAACTTTTAACAAATCGTCCAGTAACATAGTCGTGAAACCTTTGTCTAGTCACCATCTTGTAAAAACTCGAAGCCAATATAAATTCATGAAGCAACTGTACGGCGCACGCGCCCGGCCCACTCTTGCGCATCTGCATACAATTGCACATTACGATAACTGTGACATGTTTCTGGTTATGAACTAATTATAGTTGACATTCTAATCAACGGGTTCAGAAGAAAATTAAACGGGACTTCTTCAGTCTCCGGCATCAAAGTGGCAAAATTTTAAGCAGGGAGGGTAAATTTGCTCATCACTTTTTCGAGGAAAAGCTAAGTTACTTACTTAAAATTTTGCCATACTAGATCCCTATCTACATAGTAGTCCCTACTGTACAAATGAAAAGCATATAATTTGCTGGCCACAGCTAATTTTTAATTTTTAACCCCAACATACAAAAATTTGCGCGACGCGGTAACGTCACAGTGTCGCTTGTGTACCTATTCGAAATGGAACCAAAAAGCACGCACATCACATCGGCCAATTAGCTTTTCGTTCGTATCATCTCGCCACCGCTCTGCTCCACTTTTCAGTGCGTTTGGAGCTTCATGGATTATCTTTTTGTATTTATACGAGTAGCAAGAATAAACAGTTCCAGTGAAGTATCTTCTGCCATTGTTATACCTATTTAGTACCAAGTACCTAAAGTTATGATAACGGATGCGTCAGTTCCCATAGTATAAAGTCAATAAATACCCACTTTAGCACATCACACCATGTTACGAATCATACAGAGTATTACAGAGTTTGTTTGTCACATATTCTAAACGCAGTTAGTCATTCAAGTATTCTCGTAATACCTAAAAACTTCAATAATTATTTTGCGTTCTTATTCCGTTAAACTGTGGAGTGAACCCCCCTAATTTCATTCTGCAACTTTACCTCACAGTATATTCATTAAAGTATTTTTCCCGTCTGTTTTTGCGCCTATGTTGACTCTACCTATATCAATATATTATGTATCTTGCTGAGGTATGTTTCACTTACATGCACTCTTAACATCTTTATAGTAGGTAACTCAAGTATTTGCAATAAAGTACGCTGTCACAATGCTGACTTTGAGTGTCATATCGACATAAAATACACACACTTATAAAATAAATCAGTATTTTAAATGCAGAGCCTATTAGGCAACATTCCAGCAGCGCAATACATATTTTAATTTAAAAACCGACACATAAATCTCGTCAAACGTTGCGAAAAACAATACTTTCGTCCATTTTGGTTTCCAACCTGACCATAAACAACTCTGAAAATTTAAAAAAAAAGTTTGAAGCACCTAATAGAACTGTCACTGTCAATGCGGACGTGGCAAAAAACTCGAAATCCAATCTTTGTAGTTGGTTGAACAAATACGCGCGCCATCTATGGGACGACGGTAGATGTTACTTTTTGTAAAACATTTCTATCAAGCCGTATAAAGTTAAGAGGCGATTAGAAATTATAATTGGTGTAAGTACTGGATGATTGAGGAAGGAATATTGATGTCCGATAGGACTATCGCGTAACCACAAATCGCGATACATTTATTTATAATACTCCAGCAAAATAGCTCCACATTACATTTTGTAAGTATCTACACATTATAAGGCTTACAAGATCATCACACGTCACCCGTGGGGTGTCGAGTTAAGAATAACACCTCTCAATTTCTTCTGTTTTAGGTGTGTTGTAGGCGACAGGCTTGCAACCTGTCATGTTATATCCTATTAATCTATGTTTATACCTAAAATTGCGTTGAAAGAGGCTACTATACCATGAAAGAGCCTTGGTTTTGACGATGTATCTGTATAACTAACGTCGTAAATTGAGTTTAGCTCGACATGTTTCAGTCACCGCGAGTGCGGCTTCTAGATGAAAAACTAACGGACTAACTTTTCATTATTGTATCTTATTCATTATCTTTTTTTTATAAGGTTTCTTTGATGTGAGAATAAAAAAAAAGATATTGAATAATATTACAAATATACACTTATCAAAAACAGATAATCAAATGTCAAATTACAAAGTAAAAACCATTCATAATGTCACCCTACTTGGACGATTCCCAACATTTTTTATTGGCACCTCGTGATTGATACCAATAAGTCAATATCACGTTTTATGAAGATGGAAAAGGCACACTTGCTAATGCCTTTCGTTTCCTTACAGGTTGGACAGGTGCAGGCTTCCGCAATACAGGAAAGCGCCGAGTGTAGAGACAGGTCAGTACTTCATAACTTTGTGTCTTGCTCATACATAGTATGTACAAGTCTATGTCGTAAGAGCCGTCTAAGGAAAAAGTTGTAGTATATTTAAGGTGACAGGATAGTTTGTCATTGTTGTACCTTTTAACTTAAAACTTGAAAATTGTGCTAGTAGTGGCTGTGGAATGTGAAATAGTAATAGTTATGTCTATGTAGCGTTTCATAATATCCTCTGCCAACCCCATTTGGGAATATGGGCGTAGTGTTTGTGTTGCTCAAGGAAGTTGATTAATACCCAAATAGAATAGAATAGACTGATAATACTTACTTAGCAAACATTAAACATTTTAGAGATCTCAAAAAATGCCTTTTTCGATACAAATATTGGAAAATATGTTTTTTACGCATGCCGAGATACTAACATATCGAGCTAAACTCGATTTAAAACGCGACTCTATATTTTTCAAGATGAGTGATTCTCACGGTAGTTTATTGTTCAACGTAGACCATACATTATTTTAAGGCTAAACTGTGTCTAGACTAACTAAACGCTTCTTAGTCTATTTGTAACGCCTACTTCAACAAAATAATAGATTGGTAATGCTTTTGTATATTCCATAGACTTATAGTCGAAGCGCTATGTCTGTCAGTTACCACATAATTTAATTTGTCAAGGCAGGTTAACATCAAGCGAGCAAATCGGTTCTTCTTCAACGCTTTCACTAACCACAATTGGTACGAAAATGAATTTATTTAGCAACATTTTAACTTGAGATAGTGACACTTAAACAAATAATAAACAATGAGGTGATTGCATTCCTTAAATTTTCATATTACTTAATGCCACTTCTAGCATATTTTTTTGGTTTATGTTGGCATGTCATTACTTTATTACAAGTTGCTAGTCTATCGCATTAAAATGGACCTTGACCTTATTTCCTTAGTCACCTCCACGACATCCACGGAAGAAATGGAGAGCTGTTATTCTAAATCCGACACCACACGCTTTATTTGTTTTCTGAAGTCGGTATTTAAACTGTCGAAGCTTTCTAGCAAAAAGTGCCAAAGATGTAACACATAATTGATATTAAATTACTATTACAATAAGACCTCGGAATTATGTAAGGCAAAAGGCACGTAAGTATTCTCTTAAGAGCACTCAAACTTATTTATCACTTTCTAATAATGACTCACGAGGAATTCTCACGGTTATAATTAACCACACTCCGTCTTAATTATTAATTGTCTTAGTAATTTTTGTATAAAATGACACCGAAATTTTGTATTGAGCGACGCATTGTACGAACTCTCCAAGTGTTAAACTCATTGTGATGTATTTATAATTGTTAAATAATGTTGGTTGTGCTTACAACTAGACTTTGAGTAAATAAATGCAGCATGATTCATGTTGTCGAATTGCTGGATAAAACCAATAAACGTAACGTTAAGTGGCAACACTGAGTTCTATGCGGTCGCCGGGCGTGTTCCAAACTACATTGGTCCACGAACGTTGTCTTTACACTACACTGTCCGCCAACTCTTTTTCGATCACCGCATGTAACTGTCGCTTTATTAACCAAACATCGAACAGTCTAATCTTCCATACAGTCCCCTTCTTCTTTGTGCGGGAATTTACCCTCACCACCTAAAACCTTGCCAATTGAGAAGTAGAGACTGTACAATATGACAGCTAATTTTGACAGCTCATCGACGAGTTTAAGTTTGTTACGTTAGAGAATAACACCACTGAGTTCCTCCGAAATACACAGGTTATTAAACTTTCACTCGATTATTAAATGCCTTACATTTGATATTATTTATCAATAGTTACTGTTCATTAAACAAATATGTTACAGCTTTCCATAAATTAGCAGCAGTCACCTCAATCAAAATATTATGTATACGCGTAATGACTAATTTGAAAACAAATGAGGTCAGACACCTTCTTTGTATTGTTTGGACAATAGTATACGTATTGCAGTGCCCTTAATTTAATACATAACCCACTAATCATTGAATTCAATGAATGAATGAATTGCTAACACGGTATTATTAAACATAATGCTCTTAAAAACGTAACAAAAAGTTCATGTTCAGGTCATTAAGGCGAGGTTCTACTAGATTTGTACCCCGCGCCCCTCTCGCGCAAAAGAAGGCGAAGGCGGGGTAGCGGGCGACGCGGCAGGTTGTCAATACGTCGGGCACGCGGTCAAGTTTTAGAATAAATATGAATTTAAAAAATAAACAACATGGATTGAAAACTATAATTTAGCAGATTCTCTGTAGTACTTAAAGATAAATATTTCCATATAAAAATTATGTAGAAATTAAAAAGAATAAACACCAAATAATGGGTTTTAGTTTTTATTTTTGCCTGTGTTCGACAATTTATATGATCGAGGAAAGTACATCCTATCGTGTAACCAATTAGCACGTTCCTTAGGCAATATCTTTACGTATAACATATTTTTTTTCAAGACTGTCATTTAGCAGAAAGTAAGTATGTAAAACATTAGATCTTGCAACCTTCAATTCCGTCTCCCTTGGAATACCTCGCCTTAACGATTGTACAACACCTTTCACTGTTTCTTCCGTGGATGTCGCAAGAAGCCACTGGATCATACACCCAATGTTAGTTCGCGTATCTTTTGTGGAGATGACAAAAGTTAAGGGTTTATAGCCAAAAATTGTTGTAGGAAAGATCAAATGTATTTAGTACGCCTCCCCTGCTACTGGCCCATTCAAACAAATCAAGAATTTGGACTTTCTAAGTCTTGACTTTTGTATCCATACACAAGATAAGCTACTTCTGTGGATATAAAATTATTGACTTCACAACATAGGGCTTTTTAAGTCATGAATTATGAACAATGCATACGTACTAAGGCGAACTTATAAACAGTGTGAAACTTGGCTTTCTTCATGTAAATATCTCTATCTTCCTCCCAGTTTGTTTATTCTTCCAAAATCTCTATTAAGGTAGGTAATACTTTATTAAAACCCTAATCAAGACATGATTACACACGCATTACGTTTTTTACCGGCCACAACTGACGACTCATCGCTGCCTCACTTGATGAATTGTATTATTGCCATGGCATTGAACTTGGTAGAGGCTAAGTTTTCTGGTTGAATTGGTGTGTTCCGGACATGAGTAGCAATCATCTGTTGTCCGGGTCACGTACAAAAAGTAAATTGTATGATAACATGTCAATTTAACCTGTAAACATGGTTTGTTTTTAAAGAGCGTGCAAGGTTCAGCTTTCTTGATGTTTATGTTATTAGTTTGATTAGGTACAAGGTAACCTACAAGAATACTACATTGAGGTTACAAACATTTATTCCCAAACGCGGTGGGCAGAGTACACGTAACGTTTCTTAGATAAAACTAGACTAAGTATTTCTCGTTTTGCAGTAACTCTTAGCACACGTAACATATTTTGAAAATTTATAGTCAAGAGGTATAGTAGTGACGGGTTGCTTTCAAGAAAGGTAATATAGAAGATCCCATATGAACATGGAACTTCAAACTATTGTTTACAACATACTTGTTCCACCCTACGATACAATATAAAGCAATACAATATATTCTACGGAAAACGGTTAACCGATTACCTGTGTACATTTCATGGGGTCACAAGAGCATCATCAAAATCAAAATAAAAGACACCATGTGACTCAGAGACCTACGGAGAGATAAATGGTCATTCTCGGAACAAGATCTGACATTCTTACAAGCTTATGAATGGAACGTCAATGACTCATACGCAGCCTGGAGAGAGTGGATAGTGACGAAGGTGTACATACATACATACATACAATCACGCCTATGTTCCAAATGGGGTAGGCAGAGTACACGAAACGTGATATAGTAAACATGATTACTATTCCACGCTTTGCAGCCACTTCTAGCCTAATTTTAGGTTTGACAACAGGTGGAAGAGGTAGTTTAATAGTGACAAGTTGCTAGCGTGTCGCCTACGCCTCTTACGACATCCATTGAAGAAATGGAGTAGTGTTATTCTAGTATCCCGACACCACACAGGAAAAGCGAAGGAGTAGTCTTCGATAAAGTTATACTACCTGAGCCCGCGACCACGTTCACGTGGAATAGAAACTTGCCAAACTTTAAATTCATAATTATATCTGCTTAATCAACAGCCAAAACAATAAGTTTCACGCCTTAAAAATTACGATATTTCCGTACAACCTTTCAATTCCTTGCAACCCTTTTTTCGCATTAAGGCCGGCCACATACATTCGGAATTTTTCCGTTCGGAATCCCGAATCGGAAAATCGAACGCAGTCAATCCATACAAAATCTATGGACCGCCACACACATTCGCAAGCTTTCCGTTCGGAATTCCGAACGGAATTTTTCCGAATGTGTGTGGCGGTCCATTGATTTTGTATGGATTGACTGCGTTCGGAAAGTCCGATTCGGGATTCCGAACGGAAAAATTTCGAATGTATGTGACCGGCCTAAAACAGAGTGGAATGGGTTTAGTAGTTTTTGCGTAAAAGCGCGACAGACAGACAGAAAGAGTTATTTTAAAGCCACTGCGCAATTTATTAAACAAAAATGTTTTGTCTCCTCAATCTGCATTTGATGCAGCGTTACTTAATTCATTTTGTTTTTAATCTTATATTTAATGAGGCTTTAGCACACTTAGGGTGACTATGTCAGCCTCATATAATTCAAACTTAAAATACTATTATTTGACAGTTCAAATGTCAAAATGTCACTTCAAGGCTTCTTAATTGGTTTACCTAAGCTTTTATCTACCTTGTGACTCTTAAAAGTAACTAAGTATCCACTTATTCCAAAGGCTATAATGATGGTCGTGCGTTTTATACATAGATCGGTGCTTTAGACTCTATTATCATTTAAATGTTCACAGTAAATTGTGCAGGGAGGCAGGAAAACGTCCGAGTTAGTATTTCTGTCGTTTCGCTAGTATTTTCATGGTAAAGTATCCTGTTTATAAGGCTATTTATGTTGTAAATATGCGTTTAGGACTTTAGGAATTGTGGTGGTCAATGCTATGTTCTTTAGTACATCTATACCTAAAGCTATTTTTATTACTTACTAAAATTTGATTCAGTTTCGTTAACTTCTCCATGTTAACAAGTTTTCCTTTTTTTTAATTTTGCGATGTCCCGTAATTCGACGACATGATTTGATATTCCATACAACTTCAAAATAATCAGTTAACTATACTCAATCACATTTTAAAAACTGTATCAGGATCTGAAGTGTATTTAAAAATACCTCCCATTCCGTTTTATTTATGCATCAACCACGCACGTATCCTTTAAATTGAAATAAATCAACGATACTAACGCTAAACCTGTTTTTGCTCCAGTTTTATTTTGAAAAAAGTAGTATTAAAACTTATGCATAAGATTTACTTAATTACATCAAACAGGATGAAAATAAATGTGAACGCATAATCCAATTGGAATTTTCCTTTAACTCATCACAGTGACGCATTTGTATGTAAGTATGTATGTTTATTGTATGGCTACTTTACCGGATGGCTCGCTTCTCCATTGAATGCATTACCCATTAGTCCATCTATGGCTTTTGTATGACACTCCCATACAACTGTGTCTATTTAACTTTGCGTTTTATTCTAGCGTTTTGTTTTCCACTAACTAATGACCTAATCCTGTAAGAAGGTAAATTTTTTTAATGGTTGTAAAATACATATAAAATATCAAAGCACTCCTTTGCAAATTTTTATGTTTTTAACTGTAATAGTTAAGGCCCTGCGTTGATTACCAGTCAGTCAGTCGGCTTCTCCTTTTAAATATTAGGTTAATAAAGGTTTGACACCTCATTCGGAGCGTTTGGCTCTAGTCAAGGCTCACAGGTCTCCAAATGCCAGCTAACGGTCAAAATACCAACCACAATTTTAATTCCACGCACTGGGCTTGTAACGGATACGAGTACTATCACTCGTCTTTAATACGTAAATAATGACACTTTGATCGCCAGAGGTGTCAATCCGACGGAAGTGTGCACTCGATCGGTTTGCTAACGCCACTTTCTTAGGGACACTTAGCACCGTGTGAATAAAATCATATCCTCTTTAATTTGTCAACGGTACTTGCCAACCAACGTTTGTAAATTGGAGTTGTAAAACTTAAAGGTTCTCGATTTGAATAATTTATAGGGTCTTGACATCGATTTACGTAAAAGTTAAGCAATGTGCGTTAGATTTGGTCGTAAAGAATTTTTATTTCTTCATAAACTTTAATCAGGCTCGGATGGGCGCAAGACGCTATAATGGCAGTGCTGCCCACTAGAATAATGGCCAGCAGTTACTTTTTAAACACACTTTTCTAATTTACAAGTTTTTGAATATCGAACAACTTAAAACCCTTGCTTTTTTAATGGCCAGTGCTTTCCGGACGTACCCGTGACTGGTTGCTTTACAAGTTTCACCTCATTATTGAGGTCTACTTAAGCCATAGACAAGACAAGGCGCCAACATAACACGCACGACTCAACTGTATCCATGCGCTTTGCTTGCGCAATAAAACCGGTGAAGTTATAGTGAAAAATTAGATTTCATCCAATACATTTATTACAAAATTGCGTAAGTCACGAGATCTTAAACATGCGAGGATGAGTGGTTATGTAATGAATTTAAATTATTTTCAGATACCGTGCACCGAAGTCGTGATTTTTCCACTTATTTATAATTATAGACGAATCGATTGGAACAGGTATTAATTGAATTATTTAAAAACCGTTTGATGTTAATTTGATTCCAAGAATTTTGTAAGTTGATGTATGACTGGTTTCAAAATGGTTAAATGCATTTCTTGCTTTAATTGAGTAAGATATTTCAGTAAAATTAGTAAAGCCGACCGTTTAAAACTTTTCGAATCTGATGACATAACATAACAGAAATACAGTTTCGAATACAACTTTTCAATTTAAAGAAATCGATCTAACGGCTATACTAAGAAAAAGGTAGACCATTTAATGCAACGCGCAACTATGTGGCTTGCTTTTTTGCATACACACTGGCTGCTAAGACCCGCATTTCTTGCAACGTAATTACGATAGGCACATAACTCCTTGTTCAGAATCTAAATAAAGACAGAAACTGCTCTTCCAATTAGCATTACACGATCTACTGCTGTCAACACGTCATGCAAAATGTATTGTATGCGATTGGATTCTTTGACTTTTCTCAAAATCATTTACTCCAGCCAGTAATAACATCCAGAAAAACTTTGACTTCCTCATTCGACGTTCGTTTTTCGAACGTAACACGGCGGCGCGGTCAAGCATGCCAGTCGTACGCTACGTGTTCGGAATTTAAACTGAGTCATCGGGATTCTAATGGCGGCCTGTCAACTTGGTACGAAATAGCATGAATATGCTGGCAATACCAGCAATATCATGATTTTAAGCCTTAAGAATCCATGTAAGGGTTGCGTAAATCATTTAGCCATTAGCTTAAAGCAGGGGTCACCAATTAGTTTCCCTCGGGGTCCATTTTAAGAAATGAAATGACATTCGCGGTCCGCACAATAAAAAAAATTGAACAAAGGTAGCTAATTAGGTACGGTAACTACAAAGGTATAATAATTTACATAATACCAATGAGTAAAATGACATTTTTTTATAAAGAAGAATTTAGTTATATTTTTTGTCTGAAGTTTGGAGTGGAATTGGTGCAAAATATTGACTTTAAATCCTGAAGATGAATGACGATAATATTTTCTCGGTCCGCATACAATGGGTCGGCGGTCCGTATGCGGACCGCGGTCCGCCATTTGGTGACCCCTGGCTTAAAGTATTTAGCCATTCAAACAACGTCAGCAATGTTAGTTTACTTGGCATCCAGAACTCTAGCAGTGCTAATTCTGAGAATACTGCGGTTTCTGCAGCCGTCTTAATTGCTACATTTGCAGCGAAAATAGTTCTTGCTAGTTAAGATTGTTAAAAGTCTGGTATGTCGGTCGCTACGGCAAGTGAATAATTGGAAAGAAAAGTAATGAATCGCCTTAAAAGCTATTTTGGATTCTGTAGTCTCTTAGTTTAGTTTTGTCTTCTATACTGTGAGTTCAATGTGTGCTCATCATATAGACACAAAAACATCACACCTAGAGTAGGCAGCAGATCACTTCTATCATAAATTTAAGTTTAAATACAGATAAAAGAGGTACAATGACTGGTTGCTAGCCTGTCGCTGTAAGCATACCTAAACTCTAAACTAAACTCACTTCTTTTATTAGTGCCTCTTTTACAACCACCAACGAAATGGGTAGGTGTCATATAATTCTACTAAACTTTCCCGAAATTTCACTAAGTACATACAATCACGCCTGTGTTCCAAAATGAGGTAGGCAGAGCATACGAAAGGTGACATGACTAAGTCTTGTTCATTATTACTAAGTTAATTTATACCTCGACGGTTCGCACCATTCCATCCATTACATCGAGTTCACAATAAACATTTTCCCTAAAAGTTCGTCAAATGTTGAGTTTCCTTTTTTACATGGCACCACTAGATCAAATCAGACCCACATCCGTCCGCTGCATCCGTTGATCTCTCCACTCCACTTGCTGCTTTCTGCTAGCCTAGTAATTATAATTATCGGCCATACTTAGTATTGCGACTGCGCAATACAATTGTTAAAGCCGTAACAGGTATTCGATTACCTACTAGGAGTTTATGACGAATCGGGCGTGGCAGATACTAAGTATTGTATACTTATTACTACTTAGCTACGCAATCCGTTTATCACCCGCAAAGTTGTTCGAAGGAACCCGCAGAAGAGTATTTGATGGAACTGTAGAATAATCAAAGTCCGGTTTATTCGTAAATCATTATTTATCAATCAAATTAAGATCATTAATCAATAATCGTGTACTTAATTAGTCTACTACTTCTAATCTAACTCTTAGAATTTTCTTATCACTGATAGTATTTTCACAAGGCATTTTTTCTAAATAAAAAATAGCTTAATAGATAATACAGATATACATGTAAGTATTCCCAAACAGGTTAGACGAAGCACATGAGACGACAAAACCATGAATGTCACGTTTCGTAGCCGCTTGATGCCTAGTTTTAGCTTTAAATGTAGATCGTAGAGGTATTATAATGACAATTTGCTAGGCTGTCGCCTAAAGGCATACCTAAAGCTATTGCCTTAATCGCTTCTTACGACATACACGGAGGAAATGTAGGGATTGATAACTACTGCAGTGGACTGTAATGAAAATGCTAGTGTATGATCGAACCAGGGATTTTAATGATAATTTACAATAATATAGCAAGTATTCAAAACAAGATCTAGTTAGCACCACACAGCACAACTGACATCAGAACAATACTTGACAAGTCGAACCGAAACGTAAAAGAATATAAAAGTGACAGATAACTAAGAAAGAAGGTCGCGTCGCAGCCAGTTGCCAACAGGGATGATATTCTAATGCTCTATTTCTCAAACTGCTCTGGTTTTAGACATATTATTTCTATTCCGACACAAGTAATTAGGAGCTTCAAAGTTAGCAAACAGTTTATTCCGCAACAGTTAAAAGTTCAAATTTAATGCTCGTTACTTAAACACTTGTTTCACATTACTTACGGCTGAACATTTCACAAGCTATTCGGGCTACTAGACTTATAATATACCAAGTTTTGTGCAAAGTAATTGTATTACATGCATATAATATTTTGCTCACCAAATCAATATCAATTTCGACCGATAAAACTGATCACAGATATCTAACTACACTACAAGAATGCCTGTCTTATTATAAAAATTCCAGTACAAAAATCCAAATAGTGTTTTGTTGTAGTGGCTACTACGGAAAGGCGGTGCGCGAACTTACCCCCCACTTCCAAAACGTTGCCAAGTTAGACGTCTTGGACTGACTTAGACTGTACAAAATACAGAGCGTCTTTGATGTAACTACGTCCTTGGAGGTAGGGGAACATTTTATTCGAAAGCCTTGACACGTTCTTTGGCAAAATAGATACTCGGTCTTCTTTTAGGAGACATTTTGTCTCTATTTAGAATCTACATAATAATATATTACAAACCGTACGTCTGTAAGTTTAATTTACAATAAATGGCTATAATTTTATTCAAATCACCTAAAACCAGTATTATTGTTTTTGTCTTCAAACAACACTTATAAATAGGTGTCTCGATACTTCTATCCTTGAATGATAGGGAGATTGTTCTGTCACATCTCAGAGCGTATCTCATTCGAATATTTTAGATAAGATACTACAATAGTATCGGAACAAAGAAAACATAAAGATAATCAGGGACCCTTGTGAAATAGGTAGAGGTATTAGAATCTTCCAACAGAACTTTAGCAGTCTTGTAAAGCAAACTTTTCTGTATTTAAGCACACATATCTTGATCATCTGCCTATCTCAATCATAAAATCCATCGTGTTTAGCCATAAGTTATAAGTTCAGTATGGTGTCGGTTTTAGAATGGCACATCTCCATGTCTTACGTTGATATCGTAAGAGCAAACTAAGGAAATTAGGCTGAGTGAGGTATGATTTAGGCGACAGGCTAGCAACCTGTCACTATTATACCTCTTTTCTTCCTTTCTTTCTTTCTTTCTTCTACCTGACTAAAAACATGTTAAATGTGGCTGCGAAACATTGAATAGTAATTTTGTCTATTTGGCGTTCCGTGTGTTCATTCTGCCTATATGTGTATAAGTATTTGCTTTTCCTTTGTCCACGATTGCTAATTTCTATGGATAAACGGTATACATCACAAAAGAAAGTTTGTGATGCGTGATATGATAGGTATTGTAAATACTTGAATACTGCGTAAACCAACAAAGGCAGGGCAATAAGGTTGCTTACAGAATGCTACATATTTCAGATGTTTAAGGTGGCCATTATGTTATAGGGTATTAATTTAAGGTTTACTGCACAGTTGTGTAAACTGTGGTAATTGATGGCAGAAGAAATTCCAATGAGCTTAGTGTAGGCTTGGTATTGTTTGATTTACTATTATGAATGAAGAATGTGCTTTTTGTCGCTATGCCACGTCCGATGCCTTTACAGATAGAAATTAGACTATTTTCGTCTCCGGAAAATAACTTTATTTATAAACTACACGTCTAGATTAATGTTACTGTAAAACGGGGTGAGTAGAGCCAAAACTAACGTTCCAGAGTCTGGAATCCAGACCAAGGTTTTTTTATTATGTTAATTTAATCTGACTAATAGTATGTCCTGATCATTTGTATTTTCCTTTTTTTACATGAGGTAGATAGAGTACAGGCGACGTAATATTTAGACAAAACCATGACTTTTCACGTTTCGTAGCCACTTCCAGCATCACTTAAAATTGTAAGGGTAGCCTTTCATCTAATCTAAGTCATAACTAAACCTAGACGCCTTTACGACGTCCATAGAAGAAATTTAATGGTTTTATCTTCCACAACCCAAGTGCCCCTGGATCCCTGCTCGCCTTTTATAGTATTTAACGCAAACTCAACAAACTAAGCACTGATAGAAAGCCAGCTTATTATGCAAATACTATTCGCACTAAAGTTCATTAATTAATCTAAAATCTAAATTGATTGATTACTCACCACCATCTAATAAGCATATTTGCTAACGATAATGTGCACACATCCTAGAATGTTACACAATCAGAGCGCCAGTCAGTAGGCTCAAAGCAACACGCGCGAGATGGACTTCCTGTCATTTTCTGACGTATCTTGTTAGACAGTGACAGGATTATCGTAGTCGATTCTCAATATTCGAAATCGATCATACAATAGTAGTATTTGTAGTAGAAAAGATCTGCAGGGTTTATTGTTCAACGTGCTTGGAAAAGGGATGGGCCGGTGGAAAGCGATCATGATCCCGAATGTCTTTGTGTAACAAACCATTAGGGTAACGGCACTAGTAGGGACAAGGAAGCAGTAATGGACATTGACTCTTTATTTGATACCTAAGGAATAGACCAAAGAGGAGGCTTATGTTCAGCAGTGGACATCTTATGGCTGAGATGTTGACGAAGGAAAAGTCATTCAATTAATATTTATATTTACCAATTCACAATCATGAATCTTTAAATTGAAAATGACGTGTTTAATGGTGCGTGTCAACTTCAACAGTCCTTAACTATGGTACTTACATGCTCGATTTATTCACCTAGTTTTTTTTGTTATTTTTATGTCATAAATTAGGCTCGTGAGCAAATTGGTCTCCTGACGACAAAGGATGAACATTTCCCATAGACATCGCATTGCCAGACAGATTGCAAATTCTTACCCTCCGGTACTAAAGTTGGAGCATTGTTGCTTTGCGGCAAGATACTATTCCCCCTGGGGTAAGATGATGGTGGTTATCTGAATTAACCCTACTCAAAGTCCTATCACCCGCAAAACCTCTTAAAACTCAGTCATGAAGTTAGTACCGAACCCGGAAAACAAAACCCGTATAATTTTCTTGAAAAGTGAACGTAACTTATAATAAGCGAGAACGTTATAAAGCTTTCAAACGTCAGCAAGTTTCAAGCATATAAATGTCCAATTAAGTGAATAAACTTGACCACTATCTGCTGATAGCGCGAGTTTTCACTTTCTGACGCCCTATCGTTGGAAAGATCACTTTTCCGGTCGCAAACGAAGTGGCGAAATGGCTACAAATTGTGCGCCAGAGATCTGGACCGAGATTGGCTGTATGGTCCAAATGTTGGATCAAACGAATGTTGGATTAAAGCTGTTTTGTGACAGTGGCTGCTGTGCCATTGTTGCGTTCCGTCGTGGAAAATAAGACAGCAGGTAAAGTCGAGGGATAGACCGGTGATAGATCGAATAATGAGTGCCACAACAAACACACCCACACACATACATCACGCCTGTATTCTCAAATAGAGTAGGCTGAGTACAGAAAACATTACACAATCAAAACTTTGACTTATTTGCCATATGTTTAGGTTTTAAGTGACAAATTGCTAGCCGACCTCCGTAAAAGAGTTGAAGGGTGCTATTCTAAACCCACCACACGGGGAACCATTAGGCAATAAATTAATCTTTGTGACATCTAAACTCGAGAACAGTAGCTCAAAATCAGCGCATGAGAAGCAGCTCAGTGAAAGACGTTCAGGAGAATCACGCAAACAAAAACTATTGATGTTAATTACGAAATGTATGGAATCAATTGGCTTTTCTTTGTGTATCGTTAACTTTTTGTTCGTTCTAAGTAAACTCGTTAGATTCTAGGTAAACGAATGTAGAGTAATTGGCTATAAAATAGTTGAGCTTGACATTTTCTATTGTGATTTTGTGCTGGGATATTGTGTGCTCAGAATCAGCAAGGGCTTGATAGAGGACAGCGATCGTGATACCGAGCGTCTAGGTAAAATGATTTCGTGTAACGAACCAATCCCAACTATTATTATACTTATGCAAAACAAATTGTCGGTAAAAATCATTCGTTCCAATGATTTCAAACGTGCCTAGTTGTAATAATACAGTGCTACTCGTTTTTAAATATTAGCTAGGCTTCTTTCCAAGCGAAAGCTCCTTAATTTATTTTTTCTATCGTATTGTCTAGTACATTTGTTTTCGTTAAATAATTTTCAAGCAGACTTATTTATTTCATGGTGCAATCGCTGTAGACATAAACGGTAAAGCATTGCCTTATTAATGGAGTAGTAACAAGTGTGCATTCCAGACGATGATTAACTCTGTTAAACTCGGGACAAAGAGCATTCCTCTACTGTATGATATACTTCGGTACCTAACAACAATACATACATTAAATGGTAAACATTATACAATACCAATAAAAGGCAATTTAGAAGTTAAATATTGTAACGTAGCTGTCACCTTTTTTTGGGAACGAAGTAGTCCATTTACTTCTTCATCCTATAAATACCACCTCATCTGTGACACCCCTGTTCACCCCATTTTGCGGAACATTACTTGAATAATTTCTAGAGTTTTTTAGAATGGGACATACAGATACTACGCAATTTTTTTTACTGAAATTGCTATAAAGCTTAGAATCACTTATTGATGTTTATTATTTTCAATCAATTGTTGGCAGGAATGACATACAGTTTCCTTTGTCTTCGTTTCATTTGTAAAAAAAAATATTTTATTTATAAATTAACTGACATCTGACTTTAATTTATTGTTTACGCATTGAATAAAACTTCGTTATTGTCAATACTGCTTAGTACCCAGCATAACAAGCTAGTCTAGTCCTAAGTATTAGAAAAAAAACTGTCGACGTAAAGCCGCCCATACACGGAGCTACATCTGCCTTTGAAGAAACTTAAGCAATCGTTGGTAATTGCAGCTATTCGCAGCTGCCTGGCGGTTAATCTAAATGTCAGACTGTCAATTCATTGCCAATAACGACTTACAAGGCCGTTCCGTTTATACCAGAACTGGATTCGATAGATATGCTGGAACCTGATGCTCCAATTTACGCCAAAGCAAATAAACAGTTTAATATGAATCACCACTCGCCGCTTTTAACGGGCCTCTTAAATTAGATTAGATTCCGTTTAAATGCTTCCTGACAATAAAATAGCTTAATTCGTTTAAACAGTTATGCAATTAGGACTTCTGTTAGTCATAAAATTTGTGTAGGTACATACATTAAATTGTTTAACATTTAAAGTAAGAATTTAAGACAGGTAGCCTACCTAGTGTTTAACAACATAGACTATTACATGTTAATTATCAAATAGCACAGTACGTCACGGTTCTACGCCTTTGCCACGTGTTTTAAAAAAACTGGCGCGTGTCTCCATCCGCACCCGCGCAATGCATTTTTTTTTTTAAGTAAACGATTACCAGCCAGCCATATGGCACGAACGCGTGCCCTATGCCACGAGCTCAACGTAAGGAGCCCGACGAACCGTTGCCATTTTTTATTCTTGGTTAAATACCTGTAATATCAGTAAGTAAAATTGACATAAAAACCGCTATTAATACTCGCTTTATGCGATACAATTAGTATAAAAACAAGGTTACAGTAAACAAGTCAAACGCACGATTAAATAATCGATAAAAACAATTATTACGTAAATGAAATCTTAAGTTAATAACCAAATATTCGTGACTCGTTTCAGTTTGTCATTGATCGAAATCGAAAATCAAATTCCATATTCATATTTCGAACGTTAATTGAAGTTTTTGGTGAATGCCATTTCCAGCCAGCGCATTAGCGTGTGTGTAATGTTTATTTAGATTGCTTAAAATATCTGCATAATGTAATTTCGTGTGTTACGGCTTATTAGATTATCACCTTCGGCCGTTGCGTAACTTTTTAAACTTTCACTGGCATTGGCTGTTGGGTGCGGAAGTCCCTTCTTAAGCATGGATATGGATGGAAACAATATCGAATTTGGAACAGATGTTACGGAACCGGTACGGGACCTTTGGGAATGCGTGCGATAAGGGGAACCCACTTAGACATTCACGGGGTGATCAGTAAATATTAAACCCACTAATCCTACAATATTAGTATCAGTATACTATTTAATTATAAACGTGAAGTAATCGGGAAAAAAATAGTTTTGGTTTATGTTATGTTTGATCCCAATACTTTATATTGAAACTTTGAAAATGTTGCTCATTGGCTATAGTGGTTGGAAATAAACTTATTGTTAGAAAGATTTTAAGTGATGGAGGTAAGTTCGCGCAACGCTCTTACCGAAAAAAAAAAACAAGGAGTAAACTTATCACCACCACTTAAAATCTTGACCATCTATACCCGAAGTACCTACAACTACGTACAAGAAATACCAGTTAAAACATAAAAGGTTTTCATAATTAGTCAAAATCATAGTCCATCTTTTGTATTTAAATTTTTAAATATGTATATATTTTGTTTTTCTCGTTCCAAGTTATGTACGTGTTATAAATCATGTGTGTGAAGTTAATGATGAATCATTGTGCCGCAAACAGCGTCACATAAGTTACGTGAGCAATAAAACAATGCAGCACATAAGGCTGTGTTTAATCATATGTTAACTAATTAGTAACGATAATAAGCCTTGAATTTGATAAATTGGCTTATTAAATGACGCGCGTTTTTTGTCAAATAGCACAATAATATTTGACACATCGGAGCCAGTAGCGATGTTTTTGTTGGTGAGAATAACACTGCACATTATAGGATTGGAAAATCGATTTTTAGATACAGTAAGAACAGATAACTTTTTAACATGAAGTAACAGACTGCTAAGTACGATCATGGCAATGTTCGTGAGTGATGTTCGGGTTGGTAGACCCTTTTATTTTCGTCGTCATGATTTTTTTTTTCATAGTCTCATTAAGTTGTCAAACTATAAAGACGGATAAACTTGTGAATTTTTCAATGCGTCAAATAAACAAACAAACAAACAAATTCACTAAAACTGAACCAAACACCAATTACTTATGTACATGCTACATGTCAAGCACAACGTGACTACATTTTCGGATATTAAAAAAACACAATCTTAAAAAATAAACACGCTGTACCGCTAATCGGAGCATCGGAACCCCAAGGGCGGTAGCGGTGACCCCTTATTAAAAAACTTACACCTGGCCGTTGCCATGGCGATCCAATCACAACCGATGACACTCACGCGCATAGCGATCGATTGTCAACGTAACGGTTTCCTTTTTTCAATGCTCGCATTTGACGTTTGTGTGCCGTGCCGGAAGAGTTTTCACCGTCAATCGTTTCTGATGTGTTTTATTCATGCATGCATTAATGCGTTGATTATGATTTCTATAATGTAGCATGTGAAACAAAACACCTCAGGAAGGAAATAGAAACATGATATCAAAAAAAATCCTTAAGTCTTGGAAGGGAATAGTTTTTCTTTTTGAAAATAGAAATGAATGCTCCAAATCGTCCTATTTAACCAAATAAGATTAATTAATACTTTATGTAAGCTTTTTCTAAACTGACTGAAAAATTAAATGCATTCTTAATAGCGCCAAAATATTTGACGTGAAGTAAACGTCAAAATTACTTTTTTTATCAAAATGCAAGGGCGCGTGCCAAACAGCCAAGCGTGGCGTGGCGTATGGCAGACGAGCAGATGACACGCGACCGTTATGCCAGGTGCACACGCCACCGTAGACTAAATTATATTCTAGCAACATCGCAGACTACCAGCATAACAAACATAACTTATCCCTTTAAGGAATCGCAAGGTGGAGGCGCGAATAAAATTTGAACAGTACACATGCGCGATAAATTCGCAGATGTCATCTTGTAAAATTCCCCGGCATCTCGTTGTTTACAGCTGCTTGTCAAGTTCTAGAATTTATTGTATGAATTCACCATAAATGGCGACTTTTACTTGCATCTTACATGAGCTAGCAGCTGGGATAAGGCAGGAAATAAATGTACGAAATTCTCCTGCCATATTACTTACATATGAAATAGCGCATTGTTGACATGCCTATGTATGTAGTCTTAGCCAAAGAAGACCGAGTGACTATCGTCTTTTGGCATCTGAACTCTTGTAAACTATTTTTGTACATGAATTAATTTATTTTATCAGAAATAAGTACGTAACCGTAACTACTGTCGTTAATTCTTTGAAGCCAAGTTATGATAATATGAAAAATAACACAATTTGATCAAAATATTAATATTAGGACCGATTTAACCACAGGAGAATAGAATGTAGTCTTTGACTAAACAAAACGTTGCTCTCGACTATTTTTTTTTTCATATGAAAAAGTTTGTAATAATGACTTTTTCTAAGACTGAATTATATTCTCGTTTGTTTAAATCTGCCCTTAGAAGAACATCGTCTAAAAACAAATGAAGTTCGCCCGCTAACAAGAGAGCGCAGAACGTAATCTATTAGCCGATGTAACCCGTCGCATCGCTAATGGAGCGCGGCGATCGGATGGCTTCGTTATGCTTTCCACTCTCTGATTCAACTTTACATCTGTTACATCTTCAAATTAATAAAACCAGAAACGCGGCGACGCAAACGGAATATTTTAAACAGTTACGCATCATCGAAATCATCATCCTGTATCATATTTTAGTTGTTGATAAAGACAAATTAGTGGGATAAATAAGTTTTTTGTGCTAGAAGTAGCTGCGTAGCGTCAATTGGACGTGGTTTTGTCCATGTACACGTCGTGTGTCGTGTCAACCCCATTTGAGACATACTTTTGTAAATTTTTAATATATAAGATAGCGAAAATACTTATATACTTCGATACTTACTGAAGGTATCAGATGTGTCTCAGCCTCTCCAATCTCTATTACCTCTAGCATACCTATTATTGCAACTGGTTCCAGTATGAAAAATATTTCTAGTAATTTGTCAACCATAGAAATTCTCGTGTTTCTTGCTACTCCGTGACAATCGAAGACTTTAAAATTCAATGCCACACCATTGAATGAACAAATTACATTGTGTTTAGTCAACCGTGCATACCAGGCGAGCAGAAAGAGGTGGAAGTCTACAAGGGTGCCGTGTTAAGGATGATAGCACTCGAAGGTGAAACATAAAGTACGTGAACTACATGTGATATATGCAAAAGCGAACGGGTGAGACTGTATTGCAATTTTAAAGTAACGAAGGGACAGAAACTTATGGCTGATATTACTCAAACTTAAGGATCTTAGAAGGAAATTGCGTTTCAATAAATTCTGGTCTCCGAGGTAATGTAATATTATAATATTTGAGAGGTTGATTATAACTGCGATAAATTTTAGTGTCATCTTCAAGATGTTGAACAAACATTCGATCGATGGAAGCATTTATAACTCAAATATCGACTAACAAAGTTCGCCTTGGGTGTACAAGGCTAAGGTTCGATTGCGTAGTATTACAGGTTTCGTTACTAAGTACCAGGCGAACATAAGACACTAGGAGTCTTATCGCAACTCGGGTCAGTGATAGCACTTGAAGGTTTTCAGCATTTCACACGTTAGGTAAGAGACTGGTTTGGGGAGGTACGTTACGAAGTGTTATGAGCTTACGACGTCCGCTGCTAAATAAAACATCAGCTAGAGCTAGACTATTAAATTCTGATGGGATTATGTTACTTTCCGATTAACATTCTTTTGTATGCAATAATTTAGAGCAATAACATTGAGCTCGCGTGCTATGAGGTGTTCAACGTAATTTCGAAACGTTACCCGCATCCCCTATCATGCCTAGGTATACATTTGTGGTAAAAGGTGGTCATTTTGTTTGTGTTCTTTTAACTTTTTCTCAATTAATTTTTACATTAGCTGACACTTTGCTTGGTCGTATTTACTAAATATTTGACAGATAATACATCAAGTAAATATGGCATAGTTAGTAATGCGTGCCGTTCCTAACATAATTAAGTAGAGCTCTTTACGTTTCTCGCTTAACGACGATATTCGACAAATTTATTACAAACACACCTTAAACTACAGCATAAAATAAAATATTGTTATAATACGGCTATTTCGGGTCGTCAGCTAGCTCAATTTTAACTTAAAATTTAGGCAACATTGCTTTCCATACCAGCGTTAACGAATGCCATTTCCATTAAATAAACTTCCGTGTTAATGACCAGTTGATCACCTGTGATTCCTGTGAAAAATTAAATTTAAAGTTGGTAATAATTGTCGGACTTTAAACTATGGACAGTCAGTAACTAAGATACGCACCTAAATATCGAGACAATAAGAGCGTGGAACATATTTTTGGCATTTTGACCAGCTATAAACTGTTTTATATCAGACATTTACAATATAAAAATTACCCAAAATATACATATGTATCCATCAGAAGACATACCAGCTTGCAACAGATCAGCAGCTATGCTAATCTTTTGCATCACACTACTTACCATTCGTCTGACAGATTCTAATTTAATTGTCATCCCGCTAAACTCGTTGCGCAAGCGACGCCGGCTGTCACAACTAGTTCATTGAATAAATAAATGCACGCTGCAATGATTAATATTTAAAGTAATCACCATTACTGTTATCTACATCTAAAAACTTAGATAAAAGTCAGATAAAGTTATAACTATTTTAATGCATTCAGTAAATTATTTATTACTTGTTTTTAATTGACAACACCAAATAAATACGGCTACTATTCCAATCAATCAATCAGTACCTAAAAATATGCTAAAAGTGACTACGAAGCGTGGAATAGCTCCTGGTTTTGAATATGTAGCGTTTGCTGTGCTGTATGTATGTATGTATTTAATAAACTCTTGCTCATCACGAGGAAAAGGGGCCCTAGTAGGCACGTTTCCTTCCTCGTAGTAATATCAAAACAACAAGCACTTTCAATTTCAATAAGTGGTAGCTAAATAAATAATTAACTTTAATTTACATACATACATCGCGCCTGTTTTCCCTAATGGTGTAGGCAGAGCGCACGAAACGCTACATAGACAAAACCGTGACTATTTCCCATTTCAGGCCACTTCTAGCATATTTTTAGGTTTTTAGTGACAGCAAGCCTGTCGCCTAAGACATACCTAAACCTATTTCCTTAGTCGCTTACGACATTGACGGAAGAAATGGATAGGTGTTATACTAACCTCGACGCCACATGGAAATTATTTCTTTAATTTACAACACTGAATCGTGTAAATTGCATCTAATTAAAACTGCTGTATGTTAATCGAAAGCCACTCATAGGTACACCTGTGGTGTTGGCACGCGCTAAACATGTTTTTTACAAACGCGGCATAACTTATAAACTTTTTCTAGACACCTGGATTTAAAGGTCAGCCATGAATACCCTTTAATGAAATAAAAGCGAAGATAATGTCACTATCGGTAAAAGGTTAAAATAATCGTTATGAAAGCTGTCGCGAGCTTCAGATTTCTATCGAGCCAACAATAACTTTTAAATCACAACCAATTGGCATAAGTGTCTAAATGTACACTTTTATTAAAAGATAAAGAGTTGAGATGAAAAAAGTGTTTCTTTTTACTTGTTTCTCCTCACATTCCAATTGTATTTGAATATTAAAGTAGTCAGTGAGTATAGGACGTGTCATGTCATGAATATTAAATTTGGCAAACAGGCCCATAGACTGCACAGAAGCCATAGAGAATGTAGGCCCATGTTTGTTCTGTGAATAAGCGAATACCCGTACCGACTACGGGTTAGTTCGAAACAATTGACTCACAGAAAACCGCAAGCAAATGACCGAGTTTACACTATCCATTAACTATTGAACTGGCGAACACAAACGTGTTCGATTCTTAAATTCAAACTTTTTAATTGTAATGTTTACGGTCTTGGCGAATGTAACTGGCCAGAATTTAACTGAACTGCTAAAGAACCGTTCCTTCGTAACTCAAACATTCAAATTTCGTACGGATACCAACATTCTTGGTTTAGCGAATTGTGTAAAAAATAACAGCATTCATAGCTTGTTACTTTCGCATTTTTGGACTAACTAAGATAAATACCAATTAATTTAAATGTTGCAGTAATTTCATAGTGAGAATAACACGTTTCATTCGTATTGGCTGATTGAATCACGAAAAAAAAAACTCTTTGAAAACAAAATTATCAAAGTAAGAACACGAAAGTAACCTTTGATAGCCCGGCCTTTTCCCCGAGCGTAAATTATAGGGGAGACGAAATCACAGTCGCCTGTCGTACCCTTGCACTATGCTGATAAAATTCAATGGCACTGCACAATAGATTCTGCAACGGTTTTTAACATCTGCTCGCGGCGCCGCATTCGTGATATGCCATTATTGTTATTACGTACCAAGGCGCATGCTTGACTGTAAACACTCGCCGAGAATCTTGAGGTTAATTTGGAATACCTATCAAGCTTTTTACAATGAATTCCCATGACAATCAAACAAAAAACAAATGGATAATTCATCCTCATGGTAGCCTTCACGCATGGCCGGCCGTCTCCAAATCATAGTCTTTATAATCGACCAAGAAATTACGTCATTTGGGCCCCATTACGCGTCACCTTAGACACGGTATTCCCACGGGTCATTTACACTTCTTTGTTTTGTTGCAGGATGTCAAACTTCCAACGAACTCGGAGCAAGGTGTGGTGGGGTGACTCGCCGCCAAGCATCGGGAGCCCCGTGGCCGCTAACAGGGCTCAGGACGACTGGGAACCTCAGCTGCCTCACTGGATAGCCAACCAACCAGAGCAGGCTAATGTCGTTGTCGAGAATGTTCCAGAACCCAACATTGTGCAGAACCAATGGCCGCTCCGCCACGGCAGCCCGGGCAGCCACAAGAGTCAGGATTCAGGATTCTCGGACTCCGACAGTTCCCCTCCACCGTCACAATATTATCCAGATGACACTAAGAACAAATCGTCGAGCAGCAGCGACTCCAATAACAATGAAAACATCACGATAAAACAGGCGATCGACTTCCAAAACTCAAGCAGTCACGATGTTGTCGATGCGAAAATAGCTGACAAAATCAGCAGCGGGATGCCTACGCCAGTCCCCAAGCCGAGGAACAGGAGCAGCAGCGTCATCCAGACTCCATACGACTTACAGAAGTACTACGAAATCCATCGCGACGAAGAACACATGGACCTGTTAAAAGACAATGAGCATGAAGAGAAATATCCCAGTCCAAAGAATGTCAACAATGATACGTCGCAAAATGATAAAACTACAAAAAATATATCACCTAAGGTATCCAAACCCCATGGCCTTAAGCAACAAATGAGTCTAGATCTAAGTAATAAGGAAAATACTCCAAATAAGAGTGCAATACATAAAAATACCAAAGATATTCCTGTTAAAAATATTAGTATAATTAGTCCATCTAAAAAATATCCAGAGAAAAAATCATTCATATCCAGTACAGACAGTGACAGTTCAAAAGTCATAAAAGTAGCAAAAGTGAAAGATTTAGAAACCAGTAAAAATAAATCTGACGAGAGTTTAGAATACATAAAGCTGGCTGACAATAATGAGATTGCTGTCAACAACCAGCCTAGAAACAGAACCCCTATTTCGAATGTCTCTTACGTACCTACAGAAAGATCCGCTGCTTCGAAACCTGAATACAAACGCAGCACGTCCAATGAGGATAACTTACCAATCACGACGACCCCACACTTCCAAAGAAATAGGCTAAATAAATCTCTCAATTTTGAGGCACAAAGGCTTGACCAACAAATACTGGATATTCAAGATGGCTATCATTCTTTACAATACATCGATGAAGAAGATCTTTCAAAAGATGACAAGCAAGAGAATGAGCAAATTCATAAACCCGCCAAAGCACTGCTTGGAAAGAACATCATGGACAGTCTTCATTTGAAACCTACAAAGAAAGCCGGTCCAAAAGCAAAACAGCGAATGGCGTCAAAAGCAGAAAGAAGCAAAGACATTTTCAGAATATTTCCTGGAAGAAGAGAAAAACCTGGTGTGGTTGAGAACCATGCCGGAGGCGTGTTGAATGGAAGTAGAGTTCCATCCCTCGGTCTGCCTAGGTCAACAGAACAAAACTCCTGGGTCATCGTCGGATATCCAGAGAAAGAAATGCTACTACCAAATTACAACGAAAGGTTGGTAGGTTCTGCTAATGACGTAGACTTAAACGCAAAAGACAATCCAGAAGAAGAACACCTCAAAATAAGACGCGTTACTCCTCCTCCACAATTCCAGGATAAACTAAAAGAACCTTACGATACAGACTCTAAAACAGATAGGAATCTAACACACGATTCCAAACGAGAGAAATTAAAAGAAGATGAGCCAAATTTCAATGAATTACGTATAAATCCAGCTTGTACGTCGACGCCAAAAATGGTAGCCCCTAAAGAATATCTAAATGGTCTCAAACACGGAAAGAGTGCTACAAAAAATTCTCTTAGGCTGAATTTACTAGAAAATTTTAATAGCGGGTAAGCATTACTTAACTCAGACAAGTTATTCTAACAAATTTATGACATGTAACATTCGCTAACACCTCGCTCTTTTGTTACAGATTAGTCTTAAACAATGAAAATGAAATCCTTTATAGAGAAAGAAGTATAGATCAGACAACTCTGGAACGCATATGCGAGAGGAAGCCAGAGCCTGTACAATACTGGCTGTGCGATCTAATCGGTTCATGTGAAAACGAGTGCATGACGACTCTGCAGAGCAAGCCTTTGGGGGCCGAGATGAAAGCTATGGTATCAGCAAGCTCAGCCACTATCACCGGAAATATAAAGAAAGTTCAAACCCACGGGCAGATCATCGTTCATCAATATAGTGATGTCATTCGGTAAGACTTTGATTACATACTTAAGTGGCGCTTGGTCTGAATGTCTTGATTTCTTACTCAGCTTTTAGATATTTGAACTAAGTTTTACTGATCTGACCATGTGCAATTTCTTTATTTTAGACAACTAGAAGCAAATCTTCCAAATGAAGAACAGATCTGTCTCCTAGTAGCGAACATAAACGAGTTCGTACTAGCCCATAGCATCACCCTAAACACAAAACCACCTGGAGAAACCCCAGAACGATGGGACAAGATTAAAAAATCCCTTCAGCTTTACCTGCAAAAGTTGATAGACATTGGAGAAGATGTGAAGGTGGAACTAAATGAAAGCACAGTGGAATGCAGCGTGGTGCTGAGACATTTGGAATCTTTGAACAACATTTTCCTTGAAACAACAAAAGCTGTTCTCGTTCAGCAAATGAAGGTAAGAACAAATATCCTGAACGGTAGCATTATATTTTTTAAAGACTAGGTATTCAATTAAATCGCTCTGATTTCTATAAAAAAATAGTTACATAATCCCTGACTAACCCATTTTCAGACGCTAGTCTCAATAATCGAAGAGCCACCCTCGGACATGATTCTGAAGAGCACTCTCACGTCCATCGGCCATCTTGCGATGCTCAGTGACGTCACCGAGGGCTCTCTCCACGAAAAGTGCTCCAAGATCATGAAGAGCATCACTGAGCTGCCATTCGTCGAGTGCGGAGTCCCCAGGGCTCTGTTGACGGCGATCATAGAAAGCAACAAGAGCTCCATTAAAGCACTGTCACTAAGAGCTTTGGCTACTGTCTGCGTTAATGGAGACGCTGTCAAACAGTTTGAGGAGGTGAGTTTCATATTCTAAATGTACTGTACACAGTATAAAACCTGCAAGCGAACTTAGCCCATGCTTCATCGAATGACCCCCAAGCATCTTCAATGTAGGTATTATCTTTAAAAGTGAGGGCATCCAATAACGCTGACCTAAGAAAAATCCTAATTCTGCTCCAGAGTCCATCTCCCGTCTCAGTGAAATTCCAAATGCATGGCCCAAATGTCCAGAAATTGACAAACCATTTTTCAGGGCGGAGGCATCGAGATCTTGTCAGACATCCTCTCGGACCGCGGAAACCCGGAGCCTCAGATGAGGGAAGCCATCACCGTGCTGACGCAGATCACAGCGCCGTGGCTGCGAGGGCATTACGACCTGGCACAACTCCATCTGTACCTTGACTGCATCGTGGATAACATTACTGGTTGGTGTACCATCAGGATTATAAGTATTCAACCGGTTGCGCGCACAATAGACTATACCTGTCACTGTCTAACTAGAGACGTCAGAAAGTGAGTGACTGGTAGTCATAGTCAGTCGGGACCGCGCGCTAAACGACTTGGACGTGATACTGGAATGGGCTTACCAGAGGAAAGCGATTGTGATCCCGAGCGTCTTGATAAAATGCTTATAACAAACCAATCGCCCAATCGTCATTTTGATTACGCGAACGAATTTCCGGTAAATCACTTGTTCAATTGTTTTCCAAAGTGCTTGGTCATGGGACTGTCATGACGCGGTCTGTGTTACTTGATGCCATTTGTTTCAATTTTAAAGCGAGATTGTTTTCGACCTGTCAAATTGAAAGCGATCGTGATTCCGTTCGCGTTAGAGTCTGGCTAACGTGACTCTGACCTGAGAAAACGCGGCAAATTTAAAAAATCTTTATATGGTATTACTAACTATAGTAGGAGAAAACTGTTTTGGTACTTGACAATTTTTTATAGGACTTGATTAGTTTTCAAACTAAATGATATAACTATCTATTTATACAGATGAATTTGAAGATGATTTTGATTATGACTCATGAATAAATGGATTTATTACTTTATAAATTTGTTTTAATACAAAATACATTAGGTGTATTAATTTATTATTGACTACTAAGTACTGTAGAGCTACGGGGGTTTAGTTAATAGGTAACTTTATAAATAAAAACTGTTCTTGAGAATATTCTGATTTATTTCGATAGTTTTCTATATACTGACAAATCTATTCTGTTTTTCTGAGTGACATCTTAATATTCTTCTTTTTAATGTATTCCAAATTTACATAATTATATAAAACCTATTCTACATCCCTCCTCCCTACAAATGGAGGGGGATCCTACTCTACCCTATAGCCCTACCTATCGACGGGCATGAACATTACACAGCCAGCCTTTACTAGAGGCTAATCACACACATCTCTATGATTTTAACTATAGAAAAACCGTCGCAAAAACAATAGTTATGAATGCAATCTAATCTGAAACAATTTTCAATACAATATTATTTAAGAAAATATTTAAAAAATGTACAATGTTGAAGTTTAAAAATCCTTATCTCGACTGCTATTCAAACTTATTTCTATCAAGTTTCTTGAGCGTGGCCTCGACCTTGAACACCAATCCAGTGTTCACCAGGCTGCCCTCATGCCAGTCTCCCAGCTGCCTCGATGCTCACCATGAACTTTGACACAGGAAAATAAAATTTTGTTTATACATAATCAACATGCTAATATGCAATGAGTATATACGTTTCAGATTTAAATTTCATTGTATAAATATATTTTCCTTTGAATGCAAACTGTTCTTGTTCAATTGGAGGCATGAGCAACAACCATAAATGCATAAAGGTTAACATATTTATTAATGAATAAAAATAAAATAAGGTTTAAATACCAATTTTGATTTCTCTTCCTCCTCTTCAGGATAATAGGCGTCTGCCTCTCATAATCACTGCCTGCATTCGCTGGAACCTCTGCTCCATAAAATCTTATCCATATCATCTTCTGCAAAACAAGGTGTAAAATGGATATAAATGAAGGTCCTCAACAATTTGACACATCCAAAACAGTGAACTCTTTTTTTGACCAATCACTAATATAACTAGACAAGAAATATTTTTTATCTTTGAGTACATCTTTCCGAAACTAAGCAAATAAATGATTATAACTCTAAATTGATGCAAAACATACCCGTTAGTGAAGATATTTATTTTAAGAATTAACATAGTCTGAGTTTCTATCAAAGATTTCTTCTCCAAATTTTAAGACTTCTTATTAGTGTTTCGACGGTCTTTTTAATATCGCAGAGTCCTTGAATATCTTCAAGATTTTCTATAAGCAAGAAATAGTATTATAATATAGTAAATACAACATCATTTAATAATCCATAGAGGATACATGCAAAAAAATATCAAGATTAAAGGTCATACTAACCTAAAAAATCTGAGATCGTAAGTAAACATTGTTCTTTTTCTTGGAAAACAATTTCTTTCTCCTCTTGTTTTTGTCTAAACTTACTAATCATCGTATTTAGCAATTTTCTCACGTTACTTTCCAATGTTTTACCCATAATAAAGCAATTTATTAAAATTAAATATAAATCGTAGCACAACACTGACACAACGTTTGACGTAATGAGACGTATCTTTGGCAGATTAATAATGTTGCCATATAGAACTTTTTAGAAAAATCCCAAGTCGCAGACTCGTTAGTTCTACTCTAAACAATACCGCTACCGGTTATAGAACAAGATGATTATAATCCAGAAGTTTGTCTTTAAACCATCTCCAATTTTTAACCATTTTCTTCAGGGATCCTCTCTCGGACCGAATGCTGCCAGCTCCTTCTGCTCTGCACAGCGTGCCTGGTCAACTTGGTACGAGAGCTGGAACTGGAGAAGACTGAGGATTCCTCTGGCCAATCCGACATAGTCGCGGTCATCGACAAGCACCGTACTACCGAGCGACTTTTAGACGCTGTCAAGCGCCGGGGACCCAATATATCGGTGTTCTTACAGGTCAGTCCCGTCATCATATTTGATGTATGTAAAAAAAAATCGCAATTTTAAATGTAGTGACCAGCCGTCCAGCATACCCTGTGTGGTGTCGCATTAGAATAACACCTCTCCATTTCTTCTGTGTCGTTAGAGGCGTCTAAGGAAATAGTTTGAACTATATTTTAGGCGCCAGGCTAGCAACCTGTCACTCTTGTACTCTAACTACCTTTTTACTTAAAACTTAAAAAATATTATAGTAGTGGCTACGAATCCTGAAATAGTTATGATTTTTTCAATTTACCTTGGTTTCGTATGATCTGCCTACTCCATTTGGGAATACAGGCGTGATTTTTGTACATTAAAATCAATAGCTTGAAATTGTAACTCTAAGATTTTTTTTTATTTTTTTTAGGAACAAACCGCTTCCCTCTTGGCATCGTTATCGCGCGTCCCGCGCTGCGTGTTGCCGCTCTCCTCGCAGCGGTCGGTGGCGGCGGCGCTGGTGTGCTTCGCGCGCGCCGCGCCCGCGCACGCGCCGCGCCAGGCCGAGCTGCGCGCGCAGGCGAGGCTGCACTGCCACGCCGCTGAGGCCATATCGAGGTACGCGGGCTTGGGCATAGATGGCGCTGTTGTCGAGTTTGTTTTTGTTTTTTTAATTTCTATTCAGCCAGCGCTACTTCCAGTTACTTATACTCCGTTTTTTTTGGGTTGAGAAATTTAACGGTCACAATTTGAAATTATCTCTGGAATTCATTAGTAAAACTGGAAATGATTTATGCAAATACACTTAACATTGTTTGTTATAATGTTCTTAAATCAAACATCATCATAATTTGCGCCGATATCTTGATTACTCAAAAATGTGTAGGGATTTGATAGTTAAATTTCTCAACCCAAAAAAAACGGAGTATAGCCTGACTTTACTTACTCACGGTATCGTATTTGTTACGGATGTACCATATTACCTATTCAATAATTATTCGTTGATTTTCTATTAATAATCAAAATAATAATAGCCAAGATTTTATTTAAGGGGCATGAAAAAAGCTATTTGCGAAATTAGCATTAGCCCGATTATGTAAAATATTGCCAAGTTAGGTGCCGGGGGCTGTATGTGTAGTGTAGTGTAGTACATTCCCATTCAAATACATTTATACTCAAACTCAAATCATTTATTGCATAAATATAAGTAAAAGATCGTAGTTACTGTACAGTCGATAACTAAGATATCAACATAGTCAAAGAGCCAAATATATATATATACACGATCTTATTGTCTCAATTCAAACTCGTGTTTACATCTTTCGACACTTTGACTGTGTCGATACCTTTGTTGATGACTGTACTCCACTTAATACAAGTTGTTCTAACCAGCACAATTCCTCCCCAGGCTTACAGTGGTACCCGAAGTCGCCAACCAGATAGTCCAGCTAGAGGGCATTCCTCATCTTACCCGGCTGGTTAGGATGCAGCGAACGAGGCCCTGCCTGGACGTCAACCCTGACCAAACCCTCATCTACTGCCTGAAGGCTCTGAGGACCATACACAAACACCTTCCAACCGCCTTCCAAGACTACCAGCAAGACGTGGAAGACATGATCAGACCGCATTTGATGGAGTCCCTAATGCTCTTCTCCGCGAAACAAGAGAGTTACGTTTAGTTGATTCTGTAGGCTAGCGCCATCTATCGTCCACTAGTAGAACTGTCCATGTGTTCTACATCGCGCTATGGAATCGAAGATCGGATGTATAAGTACAACTTTCTACTTTCTCTATGGACTTTGGTCCCCAGGCATAACATCTGCCTGGGGAGAGATCTCTTGGAGACTTTTCCCACAATTCCACTTGTCTGTATGTCAGATTCGGTAGAACCATTACGCAGTTAGCAGTTGCCGCTCATGTCAAAAAAACTTGATGAGGCAGAAGGCTTCATAGCGACATAGTTTTACCGAGGGAGCTAAAATATAGTTTAAAGTTGCAACGGATGGCATTGGCTATTCCCTTTTCAGCATGGTTTAACATTCTATCCACCCAAGCTTAATTGAAAAGAGAGTCGTTTAAAAATTACAGAGTTACACTGAAATGTGGACTACAAACGCCATCTATGAACAACATAAAAAACCAATGCCTTTGACTTGTGACAATAAAACAAAAGCGAAACAAACCATGGGCAAAAACAAACAAACATTCAAAAACTTTAGTAATCTTGTAATCAAAGACACCTATCAATACTTCACTGACTTATCAAATATTGTGAAACATACGAATATTATTTAGAGTACTTGTATACAATTATTACTAGCTTGCTTTTGTAAATAAGCTTAAGAGAACATAGAATTGAGTTTTAGTACTTACTGTACATATGAAATATCCGTTAAGTATTTAAAGAACTTTTCAGTTCCGGTGATCATTTAGAACTGTTTTATTTCTGTAAGCTAATGAACTCAAGTTTTAATCAGAGGCCATACTTAATGAAATTACTTTATACTAGTCCTCGATATTATCTATAGTTAGTAAGTTTATAACTTAGCTACGTTTTATTATTAGTATTACCTGCAAGCAAATGTAGCTTGAGACCACCGCTTACGCCATCTATCGGTTAGTATAAGTAAACATCGTCTTGTAATGTAAATACATTATCAATAGATTTTTCTTTATATTGGTTATTGACATGTTGGCAAAGACGAATTTGTCTTAGGTCTTCTTGCAGTAAGCATTATTATTAAGTCATTCTTAGCAAACCTTGATTAAAAATATATGTAATAGCTGCAAGTGGACCTGAATTTTGACACTGCACTCACATCGTATCCCTATGCGCTACATCGTTTGAAAATCAAACTTTTAATTAAGTGCATAGTGTGCATTTTCAACCAATGTAACGGAATAAGATACGAGGTTGAGTACAGCGTCTATATTCGCTTGCTTGAGAATTCATGAATCATCGTGTTCTCTTAGCGACATCTGTTGGTGTAGTTAAGTAAATTGTATTTTTACCGCTATTTTTTCTTTTTCTTCCTTCAATTGTAAAGAACATGTATAATTTTATATGAATAAAGTTATATTATACTTAATTTTACGTTCTATGGTAACGATACATCCTGTACCTACTTATTTGTATGAAGTAGGAATCCGTACAGGCATGACATATTTGTCCAGTGAAGCCGCGATAGCATGATTAAATGTGGCGCATCCACATTGTTATTATTCAAATAAAATATATTCCAATATTAAGCGTAATTTGATTTCATATCAATTTTCCATTACGTTTAGTCCCTACTAGGGACCCTCCTCCTTCCACGGAACCCACGGAAAAATTGGAGAGGTGTTATTCTTAACTCGTCACTACATGGTAATGAATTTTAACATAACCAGACCAGAATATTCTTATACTTAAAGGATATTCTTAAACTACATCAATGAAAATAAAACCCATATAATATTCCAAAGATATAATTTCAATAGTATAAAACAATTGCTTAATAATACATAACATTTGATTATACAGGGTGACCTCTAAGACGTAATACAAAACCAATGTTTTAAATACATTTCCCTTGTACTAAAACCCCTGACTAGGTCGCATGTTGTTAAAGTGATCATTAGTATTATTTTTTTACGTTTACATTATTCCTAATTTTTTCCGTTAAATGTGGTCACCTTACCATTACGTTTACAGTAAAAAGTCCTTATGTAATTAACCAAATTGTCTTTGATTATCTGACAGATAAATTATGAAGAAAACTCATTTTGACTGTTCTTGACGTTAGTTGTCTTGTTATCAAACAACAATAAAATTTATCGTGAATTTGTGTAAAATAATAAAATACCTACCTCGTGATCATGCCTACTTGTACACGCCTATCCAGCGGACGGATATGGTAGTGTTCTATTTTACATCTCAGAGTCAGAGTACAGTGCAGACGCAAACACTCTTTCACGAACGTTATCCGGGCAGTGCAACCCCTACTCGTGTATTAATAAACAGAACTATCCGAAATTTAAGGGAATACGGACACTTCTCAGTCCAAATGCACGCCCAAGCTAGAAGCCGCGACACTCAAAAGCGTTCCGGACACAAATCTTTCGGTATTTTAGTCACCACCCAGAAGCGAGTACAAAAGACGCAGCTGCAAGATTTACCACGTGCCAATTTTTATTTGGAAGCTATGAAATGCAGCATGGTTACATCCATTTTACTTCCAAAAATACAAGACATTGTGCTAGCCGACTACCCCCGAAGGTTTCAGTTTTGTCGATAGGTGCTACAAAACCTACAATTAAATATTTTATGGACTGGTGAAGCTACGTTTATAAGATTTGGCTTATTTAACGTTAATAATGAGCACTTATGGTGTGAAGCAAACTCTCATACAACTCGCAGACACTCCTTTCTGACTCGGTTTTCGGTTAATGTTTGGGCGGGTATTGTGAACAATCATCTAATATGACCGCATTTAATTGATGGAAACTTAAATGGACTAAAGTATGAAGACTTCTTCAGGATAAACAACATAAGCCATTATTATTACAAGAGGTGCGACAAGAAAACATAGGTAGACTTAGAGACAACCTTAGACGACGGGCGGAGTTTTGTGTACAGGAAGACTATGGCCACATTGAACACATGCTAAAATACGTGTGATTAAGTATGTACTTTTGCATTTATCCGATTGAACAATAAATTTACTTATTTAAAATTGACATTGCTTATTATTCAATTGAACTTTACGTTCAATTCACGTTTAACCATCTGGTTACCCTGAAATTGCCAAACGTGGCAATGGATTTTTGAATTCATGTGCTCTCCCTAACCCTCTTGGGAATACAGGCGGGAGAATATGTATGTATGTATTATTCAATTTAAGTAGGTAAGGAGTAAAGTAGGTACTTAAAGAGTCTAGTTGTGTCTCTTGTAATGATAAAAGATCGATAGCTGTAGCACAGTGTTAAACGTTTTTAAACTTGACAAGTACCTATGACACTCGATTATGCACTTTGAGATTTTTATTATTCTTTTTGTTTGAAAATAAGCACAAATTAAACAAGGCTAACCTTAACCAATGAGTTAGTGTATAACCTTTTGAACGCCGAGAGCCACTAAAGTGGTCGAGTGCTGTAGTGCCCACCACGCCAACGACCACTAAAAGGGTCGGAGTGACAGTGCACTTTGATTATGAATAAAATCTATTGTGAACTGCTTTTCTTTATATCTACTGGCTTAAACGTAACATCAATTCATATTTTGTTCCTTAAAAGAATTAACGAATGCTTGGACAGGTCAAAATGTGAAAATTTCGGGATTATTCTTCGGATATAATTTGACGCAATAATGTCAGTGTCTCATACGCCAATAGCCCCTAAAGTGGTCGCTAGAGCTGTTGCCGAATCTGTTTCATTTACATTTGACTATTAATTGTGAAAATATTGTTACGAAGTTGTATTTTCCAATATTTGTAATCCTAGTCTATTTTATAACATTCTATCATCGTTTTTGTCGTGTAGTATCGGGATAGAATAACAACTCTCGACCGTGAATGTCGTAAGAGGCAACTACGGAAATAGATTTAGTTATGCTTTAGGCTACAGGCTAGCAACTTGTCACTATTCTACCTCTTCTATCTTTGCAAACCTTATACTACGCTAGAAGTGGCTGCGAAGCGTAATATAGTCATAACATAATAATGGTTTGGTCTGTGTCACGTTTCTTGTGCTCTGCCAACCCTATTCGGGAACACAGACATGATTGTATGTATGTATGTAAATCATCGTCTTAGCATAAAAACATACTGAAACACAATTTAAGTTTACGATTTAATTACTGACATTGATATTTCGATATAAAAAATGTATCTGTATAGCGTAACAGTCACATCTCTATGATCGCGGGAAATCATAGTTCCTTGTACGCCAACAACCACTTTAGTGGCTAGCCTATGACGTCATTGACGGTAAATACTCTGTACTAGTGATGGCGTAGGGGTGAACAAAAAGAAACAAAATTCGTAAATTGGACCTTTCCATTGACTTTTCCTGACCGGTTTTGTTACGTATGAGATTCACTATATTTTTGTAAAACAGTATACGAAGCTAAAAGCAAGATATACTCGTATACCGGCAAGTTATTATGAGTGAGTAGCAGTTATCTGCATCTTGTTCTTAGTTTTCAAGCTTGCGTCACTAACTTGCAGGAGTTGCAGGTATAAATTCGGCTTTACATAGAGGCGTCAAAACTTCTTACAAGAAGTACTTAATGAAACCTTATCAACGCAATTGTCTATCATTCTGATTGTGAGCTATTAGGACCTTACCCATAAAATTGGCGTTTTGTACTTACTGCAGAAGAAATAATTCGTATCTTGGAAAGCGGCTACTTATTCTCGTACTACGATTACCGAGGCTAGTCTTAGAGGCTAGTAAATTTTATCGATAAATGTTTTGCACTGCACTATGAGATTCGTCATTTTTGATAACGCCACGGTTGTTGGCGTGTGAGTGATCACTTCATTCAAATATGAAAGCGTTCAAAAGGTTAAATTCTCTGTCATTAACTGAGCCCGAAACGCTAATTTTGTATTACGTCTTAGAGGTCACCCTGTATACACGCCCCTGCAGACTTATTGGCTATCTAGCACTCCTTTTGACAAAAATATACATAATGGCGACAAGCCAAATCAGCCAAAAGACTGTTTAATGTTTTTAGAATGCACAATGTCCACCGTTGTTTCATGGCATTGTCTCAGATCCATATCATATACACCAAGACAGAATTTGTTCTCCGGGGCCTTAAAGAAATCCAGGCCTCTACCAATCTTGATTATCCAGCCAGAACTTAAGCTGTGGAATGGAAATATTACGATTAGAATACAAGCAATCATTCAATAATTTGTCCGCCTTTCACGGCTAAACGGGGCGACGGATTGACGTGATTTTTTGGGTGGAGATAGCTAAAAGAATGGAGAGTGACATAGGCTACTTTTTGTCTCTTTATGACCCCCCACTTCCCTAAAATACTTCTTAATGCGAGCGAAGCCGCTGGCAAAAGCTAATTAACCTACATAAGAAAAGGAAAAACTTTAAAAAGTTTTACTAAGGCCTCGTTTGAGAAGACAAAGGGCGTCGAGCTTCGCGTGCGGAGGCAGTTATCCTGTAACTTGTGTTATGTAACTGTTTTATGTGCAATAAAGAGTCATACAATACAATACAATACTTTGTTATAAGAGAGCGTTTATGGAGAAGCGTTTAAGTGTTATGCACCGCCAGCCGCGTCTCCGCGCGCGACGCGAAAGTTGTTGTAGCGTCAGCTATAGAGAGAACTAACCAACCTGATGATGTCAATGCTTTGTGGTACAGTCAAGGATTTTAATTCATGAGCCACCATGGAACCAATTCACCGTAAACGTCATAGTGACATCCCATTAATTATCAAGGGAAATCGTTATGATTTTTTCTTTGAAAAGGTTCTATGGTGGCTCACGAAATTAAAGTCCTTGACCGTAAAGTCAAAACAATTTCTGACGCACCATAAGATATTGACACAATGATCGTATTAAAGATTCTCTTTGTCAAACACTGCAATGTCACTATGACTTTCACTGTGAATAGGTTCTATGTAAGTTAGGAATCTACTGATAGCTTTTCTCTACAGCTGACTCTTGTATCAAACTACAATATCAAAGTGAACTTACGTAATCTGCCTGTCATGTAGGGTTTCGGAATAATCGACAACTAGATTCACCCCGTACTTCTGTAGGTCACCATAGAGGCTTTGGAACCATTTCCACTGCTCTCCCTCGGACTTGCTGTCCCTGCATGTCACCAGCTTTATGTGCTGTAGGTTACTGCAGCTTTTGACCAGTAGCTCGCAGAGACGGAGGAGGTTTTGACACTGAAGTGTGAAAATGACATTGTTAGGATTATGATGCATTCTTAGAATGTAATTATTATATTTTGACATGTAGTGACAAGTTACTAGTTTGTCAAGTAAAGAAAATAATAGTATTTTCTAGAAAATATATTACTGGATGAATCAGGAGACCATAGCAACCAGAGACATAAAATATTGACCCATTTATACCAATATATTTCTAGAAGTATATTTGACATAGTTATTTAAATTCATTAAGTCAGATGTGTCAAGTTCAAGGTTTTACATTAGATAAACTAATGACAATTCATATTACAGGGACTTTTATCTCAAACAAAACAAAGAGAAGAAAGCACTTAGGTATGCCTTATCAATATATTTCCAGAGGTATATTTAAAATAGTTGTTTAAATTCATTAAGTCACTAGATAAACTAATGACATTAAATTTCATATTACTAAGACTTTTATCTCAAACAAAACAAATAGAATATAAAATTATGGCATAGGTACTAAATGATTGTCCTTTGTGAGTGGTTTTCAAAAAAATTGTACATAAATTAAGAGTTAACAATTACAAAATTACGATTGTGTAATGAAAATTACCTATAAAAAATGTATGGGTGATTATCAATACACAAAGAAATCAATTAACTTTTGTAAGATGGGAAGTGTGAAACTGATATTGAAAGAAGAGTGAATGCAGGAAACATGGTCAATGGAGCGTTGAGCGCCTTCATGAGCAGTGAAAAGGTGTCGAAAAAGGCATGTCTGGCTGTTCACAGAGGGGTGCTCGTTCCACACACAACACTTATGTACGGTAGCGAAAGTTGGGTATGGCAAGCGAAGCATAAAAGTAGAATAAATGCGGTAGAAATGGGAGTGTTAAGAAGTATGGAAGGTGTATCACTGAAAGACAGAATTAGGAATAGTGTGATAAGGGAACAAGCTGGTGTGAAAGTAGACATAGTGACAAGGATTGAAAGAAGTATGCTTAGCTGGTTTGGTCATGTAGAGAGGATGGATGAAAGAAGATTGACAAAACAGATTTATACGGGAAGTGTGAATGGGTGTGTTGGTAGGGGAAGACCTAGACAGACGTTCCGTGACCAAATCGCGGACGTTTTAGAAACAGGTCAGGTCAAGAGTACCCGAAATCGACGAGCATGTATGAAGAGACTAATGAATGTGGATGAAGCAAAAGAAGTATGCCAGGATCGTAGCAAGTGGAACAAAGTGGTCTCTGCCTACCCCTGTGGGAAAGAGGCGTGACTGTATGTATGTATGTATGTATGTAAAGCCCTTAACTACATACAATTTTTTTTAAAACAAATCTTGCGTGATACTCAACATGTTGATTGTAAATGCTATCATGTTAATAATGATGTGAAAAATATTTTCTTAAATGGTCACATACAAATTTACAAAATTAAACAAGCAAGATTTGAGAACACACATTTGTTATCATTTTGAATACCAATATTTGCTCCGACCAGGATTTGAATTAAGAATCTTGACTTTCATAGTGAGGTTTCCTAGCCACTGGACTATCTGGTGATTTTATTACCTGGTGAAAACTCCTAATGTAAGGGTCCTCAACCACTACATACTGCACATCTTCATCTAAAAACCTTCCAAACAAGGATTTGTAGCTGTGCCCAGTCGAGTTGTTCTCTATGAGGACCTGTTCATGGAATTTCCCCGCCTCTTTTTGCTGCAAAACCAACTTCTTGATTGTTTCTGCTCTCTTCATGTATTCTTCTATCTTCTTCCTGAGATATAGTTTCGCAGAGTCATCTGCTTCGTCTGAAAATATTACACTTTAAAAAGGCAGGTGTCAACATTTTTTTATCATATTGCAACACAACGGGATTTCCCCTATTAAGTTATACAAGAAATCCCCCATTCTTTGACATTCCCATTATTTAAAATAATATTTAAACTTTTAAATTACTTTCCATTATAATTTCGACGCTTTTTTCTATATTCAAAGCAAAAAAGGATTAAATTTAAGACGTCTAAGTTTTGCTAAACAAACCTTTAAGCTTGTCAACTAAAATTTGTAGTCCTTCTTGGTAGCATACCAGAGCCTCCGTGTACCGTTTCTTGGAGTCCAGCTCGACGCCCCGCGTCAATATTTTAATCACAGCACTTTCTATAGATGAACCCATGTTAAATAATCACTATTTAAAGAACAATGATACACGATTGCCTTGCAGCTGCAACCTTAGCGAAATAAAAATAAACAAAGAAGGAAACAGAATGGACACTATGGACAGCCTGTCAGTGATAGTGAACGAAAAGAGGAAAAAACGAATGAAAAGTGTTTTTTTTTTTAGATCGGTCCACGATGTCAGCGACAGTGACGCACACCCTTGGACTAAGTAAATAAGGACTGCGAGGTCCCCACTAAAGGCCGTTCCAAGACAAGTACCATGAGCAGAGATGCGCGTGTCCCTTTCTAATTGGGGTGACAATGAGTTTTTGCAATATGGGACATTCAATGTCGTAATCTTACATACATCACGCTTAAATTCCCAGATGGGTTGGTTAGAGTATTTTTATGCACATTTAAAAGTTAAATTTGATCATCTACAAGCGTATAAATCTTATTTACTTCAATCAGTAAATTCAAAATTCAGAGTCGACTCTGGGAAAGGGTTAGTGTGTTGTGGGCGATGGGCTAGCAACCTGTCACCGCAATATCACGTTTAACCATCTGCTTACCCTGAATTTGCTAGACGTGGCACTGGATTTCTGAATCCATGTGCTCTGCCTACCCCTCATGGGAATACAGGCGTGAGAATATGTATGTATGTATGTAGTAAATTCAAAGCGCTTTACAATTATTAAAAATTAGTCGTCCATTTCTCTTGTTGAAAATTATCGGATAACTCATGTTAAATAAAACGAGTTTAGCTCGACATGTTTACCTTAGGGGTAAACTTAATACTGGGTCTTAATTATTGTAAATAATTATAATCATATTTGAAAATACGCAAAAATAATAAAATTAAATGGTAAAATTAAATTAAATTATAATACTGTCCCATAATGCAAAAATTCATGGTCAATGTAAGGATTATGGCGACTTGAGGGGTTACCATTACAAAAAAAGTAGACTTGATAGTGAATATGTTGTCTATTAAATTAAGTGTATATTAAAATCAAATAAATTAATGCGATTCTAATTCTTTGACACAAAACCGTTAAAATAAAATTATTGTATGAATTTTTCAGGTAAGTTTCTTGAGCGATGTTTTTTTTTTGACGTAAAGATTTTTTTAGGCTGGCAAGAATGACAAGAGGAGTGAGCGAGACAATGTGCTCCCTTGTTGCAGGCTCACGTGTCCTCAACTTGCCTCTATGTAGGGTTTCACGGAAAAAGGACTCTATTGCTTTGTGACATGGTTTATATTAATAAACGAACATTTCCCAAGTGCGCAATCATGTTAAGGGCCGATAGGCCCCTCCTACATCAATGCGCACACCACAAGAGCAAATCACAATCTAACTAGGAAAAGTTACAATAAGGAACGCCAAATGACTTAAAAATTCTAAAATGCATTTTTGACAAGTGTTCATTGTATAAATAAAACACTGAGTAGGTTCCTGTGAAACTTATTAGTTGAAAAGGTTTTGTCTCAGTACTTAAGTGTACAACTCGGACTGAGCACTGAACGAACACTACGAATTCAATTCCAGGGTTGTCAGCCTTGCGATCGGTTATCGGTAATGTCAGTTGCCATTGTCAATGTCAATAATATTAACATCGGTTCGGTATATTTATCGGCCTCGTAAACAATGTAGATGAATTAATTTTTTACTCTAATTCAAAGACAGGGTTAAACATAAAACGCTGCAGGATACTAGGTTAAAGTAAATTTGTGTCATTTTGAAACAGCTGAGTGAATTGTGTATTGTTAAAAATGTCTCATCAACTGGGTAGAGTGGTTTCGGAGATTCTTCTCCGATATTATGGTGATATAGTGCAGAAAGTTGGAAACGACTTGTTTACATACGGCAGCAAACCTATAGCCATGATAATGAGAAGCACGGGCTTACCTAGACCACAGGTATTATTACAAATTCTAAATTATTTTAATAATCTTTGAGGTTATGTTGACATGCAAGTAACCTAGAAAAGTTGTGTTATTTTCAGTATTTTCGTTTCTCTGACCCTGATTACTCAGTCACTTACTTCGTAATTATATGGTTTCTAAATAAAACTTTCGAGGGTAGATTCAAATACCTAATAATGTTAATCTCAAAACTTTTTTTCAGGTTATTGAAAGTCTACGGACACTCATAAAATATGATTTGGCGACATTTGAACCTTCAAAAAACGAAGTGATCGCCGACTACAAGTTGCTGCCAGACAATGTGCTTCTCCTAATACGATATCCCAGGTAAAATATTAACGGGACTAAATAAAATAGTATAATTTTGATTCAACATCAAAATCAAATTTCATGCAAGCAGCCTGTGAGGGTTCATTAGCACGTCTTTTGTTTGGGTCTACCAGTTCTTCATAAATGATCATAATTGTTAAAAAGACCACACCGCAAGAAGCTTAGCATGTAGTAAATTTTTCTAAAAAAAAAATATGTACTTAAAGAATACTTGCTAAATAATTACGAAACAACAACAGAATTATAAACAAAGTCAAATGCCCCTGTTTGCAGATACCTACTACAAATGAAAAGCAAGTATGGCAGTGAGGCAGAGCTTTTGGTAGAGGAGCTGCTACAGCGGGCGGCCTGCACCTCGACCACACTGCTACTGGCTATTGCCAACAAGTACAAAGATGACAAGGTAAGACCACTATTAAAGTGCTCCTCTGCGTATAAGAAAGAAAGAAATAAATTTATTAACAAAAAATTGACATGGATAAAACATTTTTGGGGAAGTTATCTAAAAATACAGCCTTTTAAATAAATAATAACTTAATAATATGCATGCAATAAAATAAAACACACTAAGCCTTTAATAAATAGTAACTTAATAATATGCATGCAATAAAATAAAACAATTACCGAAATAGCACCTAAAGGGCCACACTCTGCTTTAGTTTTTGAGGGGAATCCCTCGATTGTATGTCTTTGTTTTTCAAAGTTGGTGGGCCTTTTCTTTAAGTTTTACAGGGAGTCCCCTGACAGTATTGTGTCTAATTTTCAACTGGTTTTCATTGTTGGTTTCCATTTCTGTAACGAGCATGTTTCTGTATTTTGGTACTTTGCACAACATAACTAACATGTGACTTTTAGGTAAAAATGGTGTTATGTTACATTCAGATGGGAGACGGGGTGTAAAAAATGTTACAGTGCATTTAATTTTAAGAATCTTAAAAAATTGTGTTATCTAATACTTGGATGCTCCATTGTCATTCTAACAGTGTGTACAGGAGTAATGTAAACAAAAATTGTCTATATCTAATACTTGATTCAACAACCATTTTCAGGAGAAAAACATCTCGATCATAACACTCAAAGACACATTCGTGAGCCTGGCCACCGCGGGCTACATCCAACAAGCCCCTGTCGCAGAGATCAAGGAGGGTGCAGAGATTCCCACTCTCGTGCCAGTTGCCACCATCGTGCCAGAGCTGGACGGACGAGCACTACTGCAGGCTATGAACAGTGGGAATACTGCGGAACTTAATGATAGTATGTATTCTTTTGTAACAACCTGTAGGCTGTACCTGTCACTTTCTGATGTTTCTTTTTAGACAGTGAGGGGTATAGTCTTGGATAAAGCTTGGATACTTATGATTTTAATATTCTCTGTTTCTTTGTTAAATTTATTTTCTTTACAGATGTATACTGGAAGGTAAATTACGACAGATTTCACCTGGACTTCAGAGATGACGTCATGATAAAAGCCATCACCCGACGAATCGACGAAAATGGTTTTTTTTTTTTTCATTCATGAAAACATAAATCTGCTTATTGTTATTGAAATATGTGACACTGTCCTTGCTAAATGTACATAAAAACAAAAGTGGCAATGGCACTATTCACAAAAGTCAAACCAAAACAATGACAACAACCACCTGTTGCCCATTTAGAAATCGTATTTTGTTTTGAAAACACTATGTAAGTAAGCAAAACTGTAATTAGTTAACTCTAGTATGATACACACCTAATGGTCTTCAAATATCTCACGTTTAGACTGATGTACTAGTTGTAGTTAACTATTTAACTAAACCAAAAGACATTTTCTATTTTTTGGTATATTAAATACTTTTTTGTTATGTTGTCAGCTGGCGAGCTGATGCGGCACCTCCTAGAACAGATGTACCTGTCGTCGGCGCCCTGGGCTCCGGAATCCAACCCGACGCCCGCTCTGGAGCTCAAGGAACGGGCCAGACGGGGCGACCGTCCAGCCTTGCAGCAGCATCTGGACCAGTACCTCAAAGTCTTAGGTATGTTACGATTCGCAAAACGCGAATATACGCGTCATTTTTAATATTCGCATTCGCATCAAATGATGTGAATATATTGCGAATGCGAACGTGTTCGGGTCGCGTCTTTTTTTAAGTTAGGTTTCATTTCAAAAATATTTTTGTAATAATATTTTTTTAATGTCATGTAATGCTATTTTAGCGCTGCCAGTATAATGAATACTCCGTGAGCGTGTGCACTAGGGACGTCACGAATATTCGCATTCGCATAATGTGAATATTCGCATTCGCGTCAAATGATGCGAATATTTTGCGAATGCGTATGTGTGCGAGACGCGTTTTTTGAATGTTAGATTTCATTAAAGAAATCTCTTTGAATTTAATTACAAATATTACAATGTTGATATTGTTGATTTTGTAATTTTTACAATACTTTTTTTGTTCAATGATAATTACAATCTTGATATTGTGACAATACATTTAATCAAAAAATACTATTTATCTCAGGTATTAAATTTCTTTTCTAACATTCGCATCCTGGAAATTCGCATTCGCTTAAATAAATCTAAATTTTGTAATAACGTAAATATGTGTAAAGCTACTACGATTATTATCGTATACTGTTTTAAACTTTCGTGCTTCTCACCAATATTTATGTATACGCGGGACTTAATCGGGGTATGTTTCAACTTGACAATCGTGTCATCTAGTCTTAAATATGTATGTATGTCAGAGGAGAACGGCGCCGGCTTCGTGTCCCGCGGCGGCGACGCGGGCGGCGGCCAGTGGGCGGTGCGCGTGCGCCGCGCCGCCAGGGAGCTGCTCTGCGCCGCGCTCGACCATCTGGTCACGGAGCGGCTGGGCTCCAAGGCCGCTAGGATATTCAGGTAACAGCTGTATGTTTGGGAAAGACTCCAATAGAGAGATCTCTCCAGACTGATGTTATGCCGACCGAAGTCTGAAGTATTTATGCAACCGATCGTCGAAACTTCGTAAGCTGGATGTAGGATTGTTATTGTGCCATGGATGGACGATCGTAGCAAGTAGTTCGGCTATTCGACGATAGGTGGCGCTAGGGCGCTTCACCAGGTAAGTTAGTCGGCCGGTCGACGATAGGTGGCGCTAGGGCGCTACATATTTATGTATGTATAGCGGCGGCCAGGCTGCTCTCCGCCGCACTGGACCATTTGGTCACTGAGAGGCTCGGGTCCAAGGCTGCTAGTATATTCAGGTGACAGCACTAATATTTGACTGATTCATCACCATCCAACCTTATTACGTCCCACTGTTGAACATAGGTTTCAGTATGAAAGGGCATGGGCTATGGCATAGCTATGCTATAGTTCCCACGCGAACCCAGTGCAGATTGGGAACTTCATACACAACAACCAGCTACTTCACCCCAGGAACGCTTTGTTCTCTTCGATTGATTTCTCTCAATCTCTCTCACAATCTATTTACAATGTTCAAGAGTCAAGCGCGGTGTAATGCAGAAAATGGTGCTGCCATGAGTTAGTTGGTTGCTTAAAATGGACTGAAAACAGGTGTACTCAAAAGTGACTTAATTTGGGGCTAGTTCTATCCTGCTGTGTAGAGCCTTTCTTTAAATCGGCCTGAAAACTTGAACTGAAAATCTCTAAACCCCAACCAGTCTGTATGAACAACAACTCTATGAAACTTTTTCATGAGTAAATGTGACTTTTAGTTAACGGCATACTGCGTCCACGGCAATGTTAAGTGATATTTATTTATTTATTTAAAAAAAGTCAACTAATTATCATACCAACTCTAAAATTACAGCATTATAAAATTAAACTTGGTTCATTAGAAAATTATTACGTGATTGATGCCACTAACGCCATCTAGCAGTTACGTTGCAAACTAATTTCGTTACACAGTTCGCCGCAAGATGTCGCTCTCGCGTCTCGAACAAATCGTACATCGCGCTGTTAAAATTTTTCCTACTTTATAGACCTCCTTATTTTAATTCAGTGAAATCATACTTACCTGGCGTAGGGGATACCGTGATCAAGTAGGCGGTTCCCCCAGGGCGAGACTCTCCCATTGCACTGCGGTTGGGTTGACCCTTGCGATTATCCCTAATGTGGATAACTCGGACGCGTAATTTTTGGTAGTGGGGACTGCGTACGCGCCGTCCCCTTCATTAATCTATGAAACGATGATTTGGTTAAAGTTAAAGGCCGGCGCTGACTGCCGGCATGGAACGGCACGGCAAGTTATGCTGCAGCCTCCTGTAGAATAACCCGTAGAATGCTTCGGCATGCTGTGGCATGCCGCGGCATCGTTGTATCAAAATAAAGTAACATGAATTCTAAACTCATAGTAATAAGATTTAAAATAGTTATATCAGTAACAAATCCTTTGCCATGACCTGCCGTCCCATGCCGGCAGTCAGCGCCGGCCTTAAGACCCGCACCGCACTTGAAGCAGCAGGTGTGGCCATGGGATGGCTAAAATTTAACTTTACATTTGAAATATTTGACAAGATAGTAACATTACATTAGTTCAATCGAGTCACTTGCACAACCGGACACATTGCTTTCTGCACTGTTAGTCTTAAGTCATATTTATTTGCTGCAGTTTTTTTTAATGTTCCCAACAACCCATTCATTTAAAGTATTTAATCGGTTCGCATTTGACCAAGATTATATTATGGCATGTTAACCTTATTTTCGCAATATTAGCCAACGAGTTATTTCGCCTACCGGCTCTCAAAAGTCTTACACAGCCGAGTTAAGTCGTCTTTCGGACGTAAGAGCATCATTTCTATGAACGAGTTAATGCCCCCCATTGACGATCACTCCGGGATGTGGGTTTTTCCTAAAACTCGATCAACCTGGTCCAATTTGATCGTCAATGGCGAATCGTCACTCCTGAGTTCGAACAACCAACGGAGCGACGCCGGGAGTTTTAGGAAAAATCCACATCCCGGAGTGATCGTCAATGGGGGGCATAACTCGCCTACAGGACCGAGGAGTAACGTATCCACTGTCAAGGTGTTTGTGTTAAAGTCACCATCTAATTTAATTGTTTAATTGTAATTTGCGCAACAGGGGTTGGGACCCGCGCTCCGGGTCGTACCTGGTGCAGAAGATTGCCTTGGCCATTCAGCGGGGCAATGCTGCTGGGGTTATGGGAATTATGGGATTAGTGGTGTTGCGAATTAAAACGTTAAAAATGCAGACCAAGTTTTTATTAGTTCGAGATTCTTGTAAAAGTCAAAAATTATTTAACAGAAAGTGTCAAGTTTAAAAATTATAAATCAAGTTCGAAAAAGCAGTAAAGAGTTTCCAACATTCTCCCGCCTTTGGGGCAGAAGCCACAAACACTAAACAAACACTGCACTGTCACTGCACTGCCCGTCTTGGCTTGCTGGAGTCTCCAGTGGGTAGAGTCGTTGGAAGGGGCGAACATCAGCTGTTAAGATTCTTGCAACTCGAGAGCTGTCTTCGCTTCCCGGTATTATGTCCAAGATTAACCCTAACGGCTACATTATTCGTTTCGCCTTTGGTTCGATTAGCACTATATCGCCTTCCTTTCAACGAGTGCTCTTCTCCTTGCCTTTTTGTCCTAACAGTTTCGGTGAGGTCCCGCATGTCAGTTAGTTGTATGTTTGCTGATACAACATTCGTTACCGCGCTGCATGCATTCATAATGGGTCCTTGTAATGTCCATCCGAACTGTGTTTTTAATGCAATTAAGTTGTTACCCAGTCTTATGTAGCTATCAGTCAGAAGCAGGCCAGCGTAGTCCGCGCCGATTAGCAGCCCGATGTCCGGAGCCGCCGCCGCGTCCTCGCCGACGTCGCTCAGGGTGATGTTATGCTTCGCCAGCTGTGTCATAATTTCACAGTTATTATTCACACGGGGAACATATCCGCAGATAGTTGTCTTATCGAGAGCCATCATATTTAATTTAAATCGACCATCTAGGCTACTAGCACAGAACTCGTAACTTTTATATCGTTGTGATTTTATTTTGATGCCGCCAAAAAGACAATGCGATAATGATTCTGTACTCACCGACTTCAGACACAAATCATCTATTATATCATGACGGATGTATGATCTCTGTGATCCTGTGTCTACAAAGGCTCGGACATTTACGCATTTATCACCATTTGCGATCTTAATTATGACCGTTTGGAGTAACGTAGTTTTATTACCTTTGTTTTGCGACACATTGTTATTAATTTTTGACGTGCTGACGTTGACAGGTTTTTCCTTTTTAATCGTCTTAATGTCAGGACACATCATTATGGAGTGACGTTCATGGCAGATAAGACACTTCGAAAAGTTCTTACACACTTTAAAATTATGCCCAGTCTTTAAACATATTAAGCAGCCTCTTTTCTTTTCTAGGAACTCTTTTCTTTGTTCATATGACATTCTATTAGCCTTATAACATTCTAAACTGCTATGAGTGGTTTTATCACACCAAATACAAGCTTTCTTACCTGCCGAGTCTTCGGTAGATACAAGGCAAGCTGCGGTGGGTTGAGTAGGCGAGCCAACTAAATTATCACCCGAGGCTATCCCGCTGCGGGCGAGCTGGACGCGTTCCTCCATCTCCACTTCGCGTTTCAGAAACTTCATGAGCTGGCTGAGATGGTCTTCAGTCTTTACCTCAGAGTGAGATCTCTCCCAAGCACGTAATACAGATTCGGGCAAGGCGGACTCAACTAAGGGAAAAAGCAAAGCTGCGTATTTATTCATCGCTACACCTAGGCTCTGAAGCGCTTGCAATTGTGTGTTTAATTTATCATATAAGTGGCCTAAATTATGTAAAGTGTTTCCTTTTGCTTCAGCGAGTACTAGATGAAGAAGCTCACGAACATAGACTTCTATTAGCAAGTCATCTCGAGCAAACCTGGACTTTAACTGCTCGATCGCTTTCCTGTAATTAGCTCCAGATGGAGGGAAGCTTTCGATGAGTATTCGCGCTGGAGATCCTGAAACAGTGCATTGGTACAAGTATTGGAACTTATCTTCGTCGTCGATGCTTTCGTCGGCGTCAATCTTCCGGAACTGTCCCCAAAAGCCAATCCAATTTTTTAGGTTGCCGTCAAATTTACGTAACTCAATTTTGGGCAAACGAAACCTTCTCGATTGACAGTTCGAGCAGCAGGAAGACTTAGGATGCAGCTGTGACTTGGCGGTATGGTTGGATATATCACTTCCTTCCGATGCGCTGGCTTTTGCGCGTCCGTACTTCTGGAAGACCTTGTCATACTTGACTTTCATCCGCTCCCAGTCGTAACGGTAATTGTCACCGGCCAAGCTGTCTTGCATATACGCCTCCTCGTCCAAATCATCTATTGCGCACAGCCACTGCTCCTTAACACGCTCGTCGACGTTGAACAGCTCCTCGGCTTTGTGCTGTAGTAGGCCGAAGGCGGACGTTATGTCATCGATTTCTGAATTTTGTAATTTATCTTCCAAAATACTTTTTGCTTTACTGAATAAGCACCGCGCAACTGTTCTCTCCTTTTTTAACCTATCCATTGGTCACGGTCGCCACTTGTTGCGAATTAAAACGTTAAAAATGCAGACCAAGTTTTTATTAGTTCGAGATTCTTGTAAAAGTCAAAAATTATTTAACAGAAAGTGTCAAGTTTAAAAATTATAAATCAAGTTCGAAAAAGCAGTAAAGAGTTTCCAACAAGTGGATTGTAGTGTGTAGGTTTTTACTTTTATAATTTTTTTTAATTGTTTTATTGGTAGTCGTTTTTTTTTATTTTTTTTATTTTTATATTTAATTGTTTCATGTTACAAGTATAATAAAAAGTAAACGCTTCAAATGTTGACAGATTTTACGTAAATTCATCACATATTTCTATGAAGCAAAGACATCTGAGACTTCGACGAATTTAAATGAAGTAAATATTTACGTACGGTGTCTATTCTATTTTACAGGTTAATTCGCGCTAAGAAATACATAGAAGAGGAGGATATACAAAAGTTCGCCATGTTGCCGAACAAGGAATGCAAAGAGTTGACGTACAAATTACTAGAAGAACACTTTATTAGCGTTCAGGTGAGATTTTTTTAGATGACATTAATGACCAATCTTATGGAGACTGAAAATTCCATACTTACGTGAGTTTCTTCGAATTATGAATTTCATTCGATAGATGGCGTTGTGATGTTTGTCAGTTTTTTTAATTGATTACTTAGTGTCGGAGTCTCGTCTCAATTATTGCATTATTTCGTGACTATGTATGTAATAAACGTGTAGTATGTATTTATACCTTGGGAAGTTTGTGTCCTTATTTGAATAGAAACCATGTTGTGTTGCACTAAACTTTTTTACTCACTCAAAATAATATAAAGGACTGCAAGAGCTTCCTCCGACAGAATTATTTCGAATTATTTCAAAGAAACGTGGCAAAATGTGGTTATTTATTTTGCAATGAAGCTGCAAGCAGAGATGGAGTTGGTTACTGATGGAATAAAATTGTAATATGCGGGTGACTTGGTGACAATATAAATGCATTTTTTCAGCCCATGAGGAAAGCGGCGTCCGCAGGCGGAATGGCCAAGGCGATATATCTCTATCACATTGATTTACATGAGGTAAGCTATTTGTGCTGTACTAGCGCCATCTAGTTTTGTGTAATGGAAGTTGTAGTTTTATAATGCTGTCTGTGCCTTTGCTTCTGTTTTTCTTTGATATCAAATACCTACTCAAATAACAAATAAATAATATACTGACTAAATCTTTCAAATTGACCAAGAAAATAGCGGTATTTGAGATTAATTATTTATTACGTAGTACTACCGATGTCCCGTGTGGTGCCGGGTTAGAATAGCACCTCCCCCTTTCTTCCCGTGGGTGTCGTAAGAGTAGACTCTGGGAAAGGGTTAGTGTATTGTGGGCGATGGGCTAACAACCTGCCACTGCAATATCACGTTTAACCAGCTGTTTACCCTGAAATTGCTAAACGTGGCACTGGTTTTTTAGAATTTATGTGCTCTGCCTACCCCTCTTGGGAATACAGGCGTGAGAATATGTATGTATGTATGTATGTACTACCGATTAGGATTTGCCGTGTGGTGTGTCGGGTTTAGAATAAAACCTCTCCATGTCTTCCGTGGATGTCGTAAGAGGCGCGACTAAGGAAATAGGTTAAGTTATATTTTTAAGTCAAAGGCTAGCAACCTGTCACTATAATACTTCTTAATGCTCTGCCTACCCCATTTAGCAATACAAGCGTGATTCATGCGATTATGTGTACTGCATTGGTTTTCTGTATATAATTTCATGTGCTTAACCTCTTTTGCCAGCATACGCCTTTTTAATACTTAGCCGAGCTTAACTAGTTACTATAAATTTCCACAGGTGGCGCTACTAGGCCTGGAGATGTGCTACCGTTCCCTGCACAACCTGCTGCTGGTGGCGGCGCACGAGCGGCGCCGGCACGCGCGGCTGCTCGACAAGCGGCGCCGCGTGCGCAGCATAGTGCACGGCATGCGCGCGCGCGGCGAGCCCCAGGAGAATATCGATGATGTGAGAATGATTTTTAAATTATTTTTTTAGGTCCAGGGAATAAACTCTTCCATAGTTGGTTTATTAGGCAATATAGGCCGATTTTTTTCACAATTGATTAAAATTTGTAATTTTTTATAACTTTTTTTAAACGGCATCTAAGTTTTATCATTAAAATTTGGAATTGTTTTTTGGAACTTTTTCTATTGAATGAGATGCTGTCTCAACAAAATACTTCGATCCAATCCCAAACCCTCACTCTTTATCAACGTCTGCCGCCATTACACACAGCGCCATCTATGGAGCGTAGTGTAAATCATACGGACAAACGCTTTTTTTTTCGAAAATTAAAAATATTTTGTGTACATTATTATTTATCCTCTTTTATAAAACATTACCTAGTTATTTAACCCACAACACAGCGTTGGCTTGACAATGAGTAATATTATTACGTCGTGACTATTTTCAGTGGCTTATCGGGTTTTTTTTAACATCTTTCTTTTTGGATGCAGAATTTTTCACGATCTTTATAATATCGGGCAAAAATAAAAATCCTTATTGTTCGACTTTAAATTTGGTACTTACATAGATAATTTCCAATAAAATTGACACTAATCAAAATACGTTTTCTTCAGGTGGAAGAAACCATCACTCCTCCAGAGCACGCGGTGCTGCAGAGCGTAGAGAAACGTATCAAACAGCTGAGTGGCGCCGAGCTGGAACTAGACAAGACGCTATTCATCCTCAACTGGTACCTCACTTACCCTAGGACCTAGCTTCTGTGAGCTCTGTACTCCTGGTACCGGTTACCGCCGAAAAACGGGTTTCTAAAGCTTAGTTTGAACTAGGGTTTAGTATTTTAGTCGAGTTGCGAGTAATTTAGTAACTAAACGTGTCTGAACAATGAATATTTAATATTTAGTCGACATTTAATTACTAAATTAGTCGAAACTCGACTAAAATACTAGGCTAGTTCGTAAGTTTCAGCCGCCATCCAGCTTACTATTACTCATTTGTTTAGGTACTTAAAATAATGCAAACTTGAAATGTTTTTTTTTATTGAAATGTTATGAAATTACATGGCTATTTCGTAATAAAATTGTGTTGATTTATACCTTATCGGTTTAGGTAGTTAAAACAATGTAAACAATCTTGACGTGTCTTTTTATTTAAACGTACACTTTGTAAATCGAAATCTTTACATTTTACAATTTAGGTATGAAAAAATCATTTACTTTCATAATTGAATTGTATAGTGTAACGATTTTCATTTTTAGACTGTGCATTTCAACAAAAAGACACGTCAAGATTGTTTATATTGTTTAAACTACCTAAACCGATAAGGTATAGGTGTCTACTGTTGATGATGAAGATATAAAAAACTAACATTATTGGTATTGACAATCTCTTGTAGAAAATTGGAATGTACCTACATATGACTGTAATTTAAGAGTAACGTATTCAGAATGTTTCCCGGCGTTTCATGCGAATTGTAACAAATTTTAAGCGTATTGTTTTAAATAACTAAACAAATAAGGTTTAATATCGCAATCGTATTCGAGTTCAAGACGCTTCGCTGCAGCTGAATAGTATTGTGTGATGAAATTTCTGTTCGCACCGCGACCAATCTTGATTTAGTTTCGGTCGGAGACGACTATGTACACTGTGATGCAAAACTTAAGCAATGTGAATGTTTGATGAATGCGAAATTCGTATGCAGTCGACATTCGTCAAATAGTCGCGGAAAGTTAACGACGTTTAGTCGATAGATGTCGCTATAAGCAGTTATAAAATTCTTACTATTGTTTGACTGGTTTTAGCACAGACTTACGATATTCAAGGATCACACTAAGGGCTATATTTCACCGGGACACCACGGCGGCGCAACCAGTCGCCCGCTACCAACAAAATGTATACAGCTCTATAGGGAGTTACTCACCTGGTGTCCGTTGGTTGCGCAACCATTTCATACATTTGACGACTGGTTGCGCCGCCATGGTGTCCCGGTGAAATATAGCCCTAAAGGCCAGTCCCAATATTCTATCTTTTGTCAGTTTATCTTTTTTCATGTTCCTATCTCCTGTAAGTGAACCGTCGTATGCTGTCGAAACTGTCGATAGGTAGAATAGGGACGTGTGTGTTGTAAAAGTAACAAAAGTGATCTTTAGTGTAGGCATTAAATTCATGACAGAAAGAAAGCCCAATATTATGATATCTTTTTTGTTTGTCATCTCCAGAAGAATGCAGATATTTTTTTGTGTACGACCCAAGAAAAAACTTTGTTATTATTTGAAAAGTAACACTGAAGTTAAATGGGACGTATTCACTATAAACAATGATTGAGAATCACTACACAAATGTTTACAGAAACTATGTTTCTATGCTTCAGAATCAATGTATTTATATTTCTGAAATCCTATAAAAAAATGTTTATAGTGAATATGTGCCTTAAGCATCAAAATTAATTTTATGAACTTATAAATTAAGTCTTCACTTACCATCTCACTATACGTTGTAATTCAAGATTAATTAAGAAAATAAAAGCCTTTTGTATGTTCTTAAAATTTTATTTCACCCCATTGAAACTCATACTCATTCAAACGATGTACAACCTATTAGTATCGATCGAAGTATTAATTATAAAATTTCCGACTATCTACATAATCAGCCGCTTCGAAAATTAAATGCGTTTGTTTCAAGCAAATCTCTACCCTGATTTCTGAAACGTCTATTTCAATTTTAAATGCTGTTGTAAACTCGACACTTCTTCCCTATTAGCTTAATCAACCACAGCCTGTATACAGTAAACGTCACAGTGACATTGCATTGCTTGATAAGGTAAATCATTATTTTGTTTACTGTGACTTCGTTCTGCGGTTGAATAAACTGGCTAGAGTAGGGTAAACGTTCCAGTGTTGGATGTAGTACTAGTATATGGCATCAATGGCATGTGTTAAATTCGAACCAAGATGATGTTCTTCGGACAAATTTAAGCTAATTCCTTTACCATGTAAATATAGATTTTGTATATAGCGTGACTCTCGGCTTTGCGAAGATGAAACTTATACTAGTAGACAGAGATTTCAATATATCTCGCGAAAAGTATTTAATTGATGTAGGTGTAATTGATGTAGATGTAATCTTTTATTTCGTATCTAGGTCTAGGCCTTAGAAACCACTATAGTGAAGATACAGCAAAAAAATCCATGATATAATTTTCATCTCTGTGCTACAGGCGATCCCGACAAGTAATTAAACCTTTTGACCCCCAATAATTTTTTAATCGATCGTGCCTGTTTCGCCACGTCAAATGACTGGACTGAAGCTATAAAGCTTAGACATTGGTTGTCTTGTCAGAGGTTGTCAGACTACGGCGGTCAAAAGGTTAAAAACCAAAGAGTCAAAATATTTTTTGTTAAAAATCGGGCTTACAACAGCAAAATAATATTACCTTCAAATGAACTTTAACCCTTCCAACCAAAGAGACATGTAATCAACATTGTTATAATTATGAATTAATATTAACAAGTATATAGATTATGTATGTACGTAGTTAAACACCTGTTATACAGTGACACCTAACATTTTATTATTTAATTTATTACAGAGACGACCGCCGCATGAATTGAAAACTTCAACAAATTAATAATTGCTACACATTTTTACTAGTTAAGTTTAGTTCATCCGCTTCTCACTTCAGTTCTCAAGAGTTTGAGAATCGAAAAACATTTTCCAGCAAATCTTGAAACAAGTCTAGGAATTTAAAAATAACAAATAATCATCTGATTGGTTCCCGGCCTGTGTTAGACTGTCGGATGACAGCACTTGTTTTTTACTATCTAGACTTCTCATCAATAATTCACTGAAACATGTAACATTCATCATTCGATACTATGCATAAAAAACGAAAAAAATTGCAAGACAAGTCACTTCAGATTTCGTTGTAATGTTCTACGATAGTTACTAGACATTTACTACAGAGAAAATCAAAGTTATATAACAACACGCGACAGTGAGAGTCAGAATGGCGGGTGTACCTTCACAAATATATAAAATGATTATACTAAAAAAATGTACTCAAAATGTACTATTTAG
>BHDV01009367.1:304445-345576 GCA_005406045.1 Adoxophyes honmai
TGGAGCGGTACAATTTTTTTTAAACTAGGTACTAAATAGTACATTTTGAGTACATTTTTTTAGTATAATCATTTTATATATTTGTAAAGGTACACCCGCCATTCTGACTCTCACCACGCGACATTACCTGGGATTGGGGACTTATTCGGATAACGTTGGTCGTTGTGCGCATGTCCCAATGGCAGTGAACAATGTTCCAATACAACTCAAAATTCCAACTTATTAAATTGCCTAATCATGCGACGGCCAGATATCCACTCCAAAGCTAGATTATCGCTAGTTTTGTCTAAATTAAAAATGCTCGAATATTTACATTTCCGTCCGCGCGACAGATGCTTCGTGTCTTCAATTTGTAATAACTAAAAAATAGCATTTATGGAAGACGGACTGAGTTGGTATGGGCTAAACTGATCCATAAAAGAAGCCCAAAACTTGATTTAAAATCGCCGTGTTTAAAAAAAAACGTATCACATTCACAACTAAGCACGATGGAAACCTCCATATCTAGACGTCCTAGTAAAATTGTCAGCCATCAGATTCTATGGTAACTCAACAGTTTTACTTGTATGTATCATTATAGGCATATAAATGAAGCTACGACTCGAAGCATCGCCGCGCGTGCCTTAACCGACGCTGTATCTGATTAGTAGTTAAAACTATTCTATAGAAATATTAAAATACGGTGAAGACATCCATCTATCGGGCCTACGATATCACCTTAGCGCGACGAGTCGACCTACTACCTCAGACTATACATAGGTACTTAAAGAAGTTTACAAAAGCACTATATCCGTATTTTAATGTAAGCGACATCTATGTACAGGGCGACGGAACAAGCGAAACAAAAATAAAACATGAACATCAAGTTGAAATTATTTTTATTCTCTTTATAAACTAGGTATTTTACACAACTTAACAAAATACGTACATACAGCAACTGAACAGAGCAAACAAAATACAAATCATTCATACGGCATCGAAACTTTATTATGTCGGCCGGGCCGCGTCTGTTAGGCTCACGACTGCCTCGGTCATCCGTTACAACAACATCCATTCAGCAAGCTTGGCACGGCAAAGCGCGAGATAGAATATACCTGTCACTGTCCAACTACCCTCCGTTTATTTTAAGATTTGAATTTCAACGATTAAATCCTCACATTTGTGAGTAAACCAAGACATCGCGGACGATGACACCGTTAGTATTGAAAACATTATAACAAACAGTAAGAAATATTAAGAGTATTGCACTGAAAAATCAAATCTAAATTTGATCGGTTGAATTTCAAATCTTAAAATAAACAGAGTATTAATACGTCAGAAAATGACAGGCAGACTATCTCACGCGACTTGAATCGCCCTTGTTGCTGTGCTAAGCCTACTGGCTTAGTGCCTAGGTGGTCTCATCATATAATCTTTAGGAAACTAGGTTGGACACTTTGATGTATACAAGGTGACACACTGGACATAATACAAAATATTAATACGTAATTCAATATCGCTAATTGATCGCATTCAACCAATGTTCATTTCGTTTTGTGTTCATTTTTGTAGTCGTATTGAAGTTTATCAAACCTTCCTAGCTCACCAAGGCGCGAGTAGAGATGTGCGCGAGATAGAACATATCTGTCACTGTTTAGAGGAATCAGAAAGAGACAGGTAAGTTTATCCCGCGCGGGAATCGCTGTGCTAAGCCTACAGATCAAACTACTATTACAATCACTGTATAAAATCGAACAAATGAAAACTATTTGACTGGGTAGTTAACGATACTGAATCACATTTCAATAATTTGTATCATTCAATGTTGCACCATGTAAACTTCATTTTGGCAGTGAAAGAGGTCAACCTAGTCGAATAACCAATTATAAAAGTTGAAAATTTTACGGATAACTAACGTTTTTTAAATCGAGTTGAGCGAAATCCGTAAAATTTTCAACATGCGAGTCTCACGGTAGTTTAATGTTCACTTATAAAAGTTGGTCAATCCAAGAGGAATCTTAGAAGTTGTCTAACCACATAGACTTTGTAGTGTGTTAGTAACAGAAGACCTTCGGCAATTTGTCAGCCTGCAGGTGGAGGCTTGTGTTGAGGTGATTGGCAAGAGTGGTGTCAGTCGGCCCCTAACAGCCCGGCGCTAATACTGTGCCTTCCCAAAGCGTCTTCTTTCAATTTAATTTAATGCAATTTGTACTATAACGAAACATTTCGCTCTACCGGACCGAACTCTAAACATAAAATATAAAATAATTTCCGAAACGATTCCATTATTTGTAAGCTTACAACAAAAATTAAGGCTAAGCCAAAATAATCCATCGACAACTCATCCTTATGCCAATTTAAAATATAATTATTAACTACGTAAGAAATGCCAAATAGAGGATAACTTTAGGTCGCTACATAATCTGTGATGTAAATAGGGGGACGATAAAAAAAAAACTATTAAAAACGATATTTACAAAAGCAGTCGGACTCTGGTAACGCTACAAGGCTACAGAAAAAGTAAAACATTTGACAACTGATTTTAGGCGATCCGATGTAGGCTTGCTCGTTTTTGTTCACAGTTTTTTTACTGATTTCCGTGCTGACTACATTTTATATAAATCCATAAAATAATCTCATGCAGGGAACGCAATTGGGGGCCAAAGCGTCCTTAAACAAAACAAGAATAAAAGAACTTAGAGTGGAGTTCAGGATCTATATAACAAGGTCGCTGCAGCGAGCTTGCCAGTGCATTAATACTAAGATTTACCACGAGAGTAAAATTTGAACGGCGAACAGCAGTCGCGGTGTTCCTGTATTGCCAGCCTACCATGCTCGACCTACAACTAGCGGCAACACCGATTCCAAATAAAAAACAATCCAATATTGCATGAACCTATCACAAGAAACAGTAATCCCGCAAATCGCATCCTTAATGAATTACAAAATATACGTACTATTTACAATGCAAATGAGATTAATTTACACACCTCGTTCCACTACGTAATTTGTCATTTAATTTTTATAAATATCTCCATAGTAACGTTTATATAAATTCATGTAGATGGCCTAAATTATAATACTAAGTTTTGTTTCCGATAGCCGGCCGCCACTCGCCCGAAGCTTGTGATTTCCTAAGAGAGCCGGCTCGTTGAACTATATAATTTACGCGGTGAGATATATCGCTTAAGCTATCTGAAATCCGAAACGAAACTGTCGAGACGTCCTGGGAGCCTGCGGTGGTCTTAAACAGTGTGCGTTGGTGCCCCGCGGCCGACAGCGGTTGGGATCGTCTACACACATGGCACGCGCGGAAAGAGATGTCGAGACTTACTAAAAATATTCACACAGCGCTGCCGTTTTATGCGGCCCATTCTCAAACTTAGCGATGGCCGCGATTGAGCAAAAAGGGGAGTTTGCCGGCGTTTCCAACTACAAGTGTAGACGATCCTGAGTGGACTGTACGAGAGCCGTAGTTAGTTTGCGAGCACCACAGGCCGCGCCACTGAACACAGAGTCCTCACTGCCGCCACACCGGGGTGCATTACAATATGCAGCACGACGCCGAACAGCAACTGCTCGAGCCGCCTTTGCTCTTTTGTCGTTGATCTGGAATGCAGAGAACGTGTGTTAGGATATGTTCGACAGATTGTGGATAATTGGACATACCAGTAGAGATAAATCCGTCTCTCTAATGTAGTCTATATCGCGAGGGACATAGCTAACCGGGTAGCGCGGTAAAAAATAAGATCGCAAAACGACAAGCGCATGATGTTCCAATCTGACAACTAAGAACAGTAAGGCACGAGTAGGGATGTGCGTGAGAGATAGATTATACCTGTCACTGTCAACTAGAGACGTCAGAAAATGACGTGCCGTCTTTCGCATGTTGTTGTGCTAAGCCTACTGATCTTACTTTGTCAAATAAAAACAAGCTATTCAGAAATACATATACCACTAAAAATCTTATTGCATAAAACTACAAGTTAAATGATTTAACATAGCAACATAGACTTCTGGAACTAGACAATTTCAAGGCACCTAAATCAATTACTACATAAAAGAGAGGTGTTTCGTCCTATTCGTGATTCTGCACTGTTTTCAAGAGAACATTGTGCAGAATCAGGAATAGCAAGACACAATAAATAGCACAAGTGTCGAAAAATCCAAAATAAGAATAAAATTAAAACAGACCAGGTGCCCAGAAATTCATAAATCATATTTAATATTAGATTGTTTTTGTGACTTACAGATGAGGAAAGGAAAGGAGGGGCTGGGTTAGGTAAAGGTTTTTGTCACATCCATCGAACTTCTGCAAATCAAATATTTGTTTTTGTAGATTAGATCAATCGACTTATAATTTCTGAGCACCTCCCGTAGCACAGGAAAAGGAAAACACCTACTACAGACAGGTGATGTCGTCGCCACAACAAAAAAGACCGCAAACAGAAGGCCGTGTCTAAGTTTGAACAAAATTGTGCGTCATAAAATTAGGCACAGGGGTTTCAGGCATTATAAAACAAAGTTTTAAGTGCCTAATTATAATATTTAACTCGGCTTTTTACGACTTTAATTTGTGCCTAATTTCATAGAGCTTTGTCGCGTCGATTAATGTTTAACACGAGTGTAGCCCACTTAGGTCTCACCTCATTGTTAACATTTTACAGAGCTAACTGGCAAAACTCATTACACAAGTTAGCTGTGGGAATTATCAATCTTCGGCATAGCGTAGATATTGTCAAATCGGGGAAGACCAAAGTGTAGATCTGCTTGCTCATGGCAGTCATGACAGTCATGACGTAGCTCTACACGGGAAATTACCGATGTGAATTTTTATTGGTAGGTAATGAAGTATAACATTTCGTATGCCGTTAGCATTCAATTTTCAGGTCTATGCGAAATCCGAAGCTCACGACAGCGAAGGACGGTGACACGTTATATCAGATGCACTTCACCTCCCCACGCTGCCCTCGATGCGCCAACTAGTTTCGCCGAGCGATCGTAAATCGCGTGTTGTGTATTGGATTCTCCAATTTGGAGACGAGACCTGGTAGACCAGTGCCGCGGTACCGACCGTGAGAGTTGGGCTCGGGCAGGTGCTCGCGCGGCACGAGGTGCATGACGGTGGTCCGGCCGAGCGGCAGCCCGAGCGCGCCGAGCGTCACCGAGCTGTGCAGGAAGCGGCCCTGGTAGATCAGCCGCAGGATCTCCGCGCGGGAGACGCACTCGGTCGCCCAGTCCGCTGGAACGAGAAACGTTCGCAGTTAGTCATTTGAATAAAGATGACGGTTGATATACAAGGCAATAGCTGACTCACGCGAACTTCGAAATGCCTATCGGGCAATTTTTGAAACTTCTTTGTGTAAAAACCATCCTCAAAAATGTTCTCGAGATTTGGGCTTATTAGGAACACATTCAGCGATTCTTTTTTATATTATAAAATTTAATAAAGAGTATGGGTGGATTCGGGCCTTTGAACTTTAAACCGTCGTCATAATTTCTAGATTTTTTTAAAGAAATTAACGGAGTGTGAATAAAAATTACTATGGCACGCACACACTATATGATGCACTTAATGTAGATACCAATTACTCAAGAAAATTGGTAAAAATAAAATTAGATTAATGACGGTGCTTCAAACGCGAGAATATACACTCGGATGCGTCAGCTATCTTCTTTTTAAAATCGCTCGTGATTGTTTTCAATCACATTTTTTTCAAGAATCGTCTTTTCTCTACGAACGAGACGTTCTCTTGCGTTATCGTACGTATAGTTTACATTGTAACTTTTTTTCGTGCTTCGATAAACGTACAGTCGAGACTCGTATCATCTAAAATGGGCTGTAGAGAATGTAGAAAAAAAAAGACAGAAATAAAATATGTAATATCGGATCGATTCTCTCGCTCAAGATGGTCCCCAAGTCAACACTCCTTTTTTTATAAATTCAACATCAACAGAACCTATCTGTGTCTTTGTTTACGTTTCCACAACAAAATTATTTCGTTAAATATAAAGGAAAAGCACAAAAACCATACAGGCACAGAATATTGTACCATACACCTTACTTCCGAGTTCACCATCATCAGTACCATTTTGAAGGGGGAAGTAGTCGAGTCGAGAGTGAAATTATGATTTTCGCTGGTTTCTCCGTGTGATATTTTTAACATAATGTAACACTAGGATTCCTGAAAACAAACATCAAAAAATCTTGAAACGAAGCTTATTAATTATTTATGCACAATCAGTGACTATATTCCAAGCTCATTGTTTTCTTTGGAGGAATAAATATAAGCTACGATTTCTATAAAAATCCAAAAAGCAACACGTAAAGTCATACGTTACATGTAACGTTTTCCTGTTCGATATATCGTAAATTCATTAAAATAATTTTAAAATACATATCCAAAAAAAAAGCCTTTGTAATTGTACAACCACTGCCACCTTAAAACCAAAAAAATATATGCTAGAAGTTGCCACGAAACGTGAAATAGTCATGGTTTTGTCTATGTAGCGTTTTGTGTGCTCTGCCTATCCCTATTGGGAATACAGGCGTGATGTATGTAGTATGTAAAAAAAAATGTAACAAAATTGTTAAAAAAAACTAAATACGAAAAAAAAAGTCAAGAGCAATAATAAAAGCTGCATGATTTCATTAAAAATCACACTAAAATGCTCAACAAATGCAATAAAATTAACAAAAAGCTTTTTACAGCACTGCCCCCAGAGAGATTTGAACTCTCGACCCCTGGTTTACAAGACCAGTGCTCTAACCCCTGAGCTATGGAGGCTTACGACAGACGGCTTGTAAATGTCGGTTGTTATTGACGCGCGCAGTTGCTTACACACACTAACGCAAGCCACACTTACAGCTACACCATGCGTCACTTATCGCCGGCTTTTAGTAACATCAGGCGCGCAGAGATGGCGCTGTTAGCAATAAACCCAGATATCACTATCAAAGTAACTTGACTGTTTATACTACAACGCTCATACTGATTAACATTTTTATCAATATGTATAGTTAGTAACTTACAAGTTCGACGTTTTTACATAAAGTATCAAACGTTATCTTTTACTATAGACTTAATAATTTGATTACGATACACAAGTTCATATAAGTATGCTAAGTAACTATGTTTAATATGATTCTCATTCACATACCTAGCTTTAGCAACCAAGAACGTGAAATAGGTTATTAGAAAATCCTTACACTTGGAGCAGGGACCCGGTTTGAAGTGTTACATTCCCAGATCCACGCCGGTCTTTTCAAAATCCGTTTATATTATTTTTACCCCGTAACTACAGTTTTTTCCAAATCCCATTCCACAATCCATTAAAAAAAAACAAATGCAAAAACCCATGCGAATAGCAACATTTGCAACTGGCCAGCTGTAAATCACCGGCCACCAGGCGGCAGCACAGGCGTAACTTCGCGGGAACATATCGCAGCCATAATTCGAGCGCTGCTCCACCTACAAATTAGTTTCACCTGCTCTTTACGAAGTTTTTGCGGTTTTGTGTTTGGAACAATGTTTACGTAACACGGTAGCCAGAACTAAAAACAAATAAAAATATCCGCCGGCTTAGCACGGCGAATTGCTTGCGAGATAGGCTATACCTGTCACTATTTAACTGGAAACTTCAGAAAATAACAGATAGTTTATGTCGCAGCGCAGGCGGCTAATTCGCGAGTGTAGTTTCATAGATTTTTATAGCCTTTTAAGGTTCTAATAGAAATATTAGAACCTTAAAAGGAAATTTTATTGAAAATCTAGCATACAAAGTCAGTTTATAATTTTAGAACTGATATTAGGTAAAGTAAATCTTATTATAAACGTATACGAATAAGGGTTAGACATCTAAATTAAACTAAACTATCACTGCAAGCAAACTACGAAGCTAATAAAACCAAAAATAGTAGAACAACCGACCCAAATAACAAACGTAGACCGTGCAAAGAAACAATAAACCCACTTTGCAGCTGAAATTTTTTAATTACCCACCTCCACTTCCTACTCTATTTTGTTGCTGAAAAGTACACCAGTACATAAACAACAATTAGGCTGCTTCAGCAAAGTGTCGTAATTGTTATAATTAAGGCGTGTTCACACGTGGGACACTGACCTCGCGCAACGCTGCGCGGCGAACGAGGTCGTGCCGCTAATTACCGCTTTTCGCACTTTTTAAGCTCATTCCGCAAGTGTGTACTGTGTATAGGACTGGTACTATCTTTAGCTAAGTTCATGTGGACGTGTGTCGGACGGAGTAATGTGTATGTGTAAGCCTGTGTGTTTTACATCCATTTCGTACTGTGCATACTCTAGCAAATGATCTGCGTTAACAAACCTGTATCCTGTTGGTAGCATTAAATACTCAAATTACGAACATCTTACAACAGATGACGATTGAAAGAAAATAATTTATTTTAAATTTGGAACACGCGGTCGGCGAGGCAGGCGGTGTTAGCTTGTGACGTCGATGTGCAATTGTTTGTGGAATTCCATTTTGCGGCCATCTATGCCCTCTTTGTTTGCCGCGTCGTAGAAACGTTATCTTTGAATATTTTTAAAGTTATTCTATGAATGTAGATATGGTCATGTAAGCGATGCATATCAGTTATTAGAATATGACACTAACATCCTAATGTCATATAAATGACTATGGCAATGAAATAGAATTACAGCAACCATAAGAATGATGCGGCAAAGTTTTGCTAATAGGTACGTTCGATGCGGTTGCTTATCGTCAGGTGACCCATTTGCTGGTCTGCCTTCCTTATCCTTATAGTATAAAAATATACGCATGAGACATCTCCGCAAATATACGACTTGAAAAACCAACCTAAGTTTCCACTGAATTTATTGAATACCTACGGAGTATGTTAATAAATCTCTCAAACGCTACATTGAACTATAACTTCTACACACAGTAGCTGAATCACCGGCAATTTGGTTAAAGGTCAAGTTAATATCGTTTCTATTGGCTTAAAATACTAAACTTCGTGAAGTTCGGAGAGTTACTAATAGTTAGAACATTAAGAGTGATAGGAACCTAATGTAAGCAAAGTGGTGCCTAAAACAAAATCAATTATATCAACTGGAAATAGGACCCATTTTATAAATTTGATGATTTACAATATTTCACCATTTTAGACACTTACAAGCTTTTTTGATGAATTCTTTTTAACAACTCTACTTCATCGTCATACCAGATAAGTGTACCTAAATTCAAGGTAATCTACTAACCACAGAAGAGTTCCCTTCTGCGGAGTCGTCATGGATGGCTGTCTAGAATTATTATCAGCAAGTGTATGAAACATAACTTGCATCGTATGATGCAGACAAACAAATAACCATCAGTACAAATGTAACTTGCAAGCTTGCAAAAAGAGATGTCCAATTCTGAATCTTATACATATGTATTTCAATACAATGTGCATCATAACAATAAGATTAATCTATCTAGTAGCGACAGTTGCACCTTGACTCCCATTTGTCACCAATTGTAGCAAAGTTCGCAACACGCCAGCTGAATCGCAACGCCTGGGAAGTGTGTTGTAAGCTGATTTGATTACAGAGAGCGTTCTTTGTTCTCCGACGACCGTTTAAACTAACAAGGCTACGCGAGTTCGGTAGCGCAACAATGGTACCGCCGAGACGTTAATGCCTTTGGGTTTCGCAGGTGATTTCGGTAACGAGGTGCCGCGTGTGTGCCTCAAATCACAATGTGTAGTTATATGCTGTAAGACAGTGAATACAGAAATAAAACGTTAGCGAAAGTACGCCAACACCCAACACCAACAGCCTTGGATTCGACCTTCCGTATAAACTAAAACGCAAAATACGTACTCCAAAAACATAGACAACTTGTTACTTGGCTTGCTCAGTAGCAAGAAAGACATTTGAGACTGGCAAAAGATAATCTTAATACATTTCAGCAAATATGACAAAACTCGGAAGGGAGGTAATTTGAATTGGTAAGAGGCTTGATTACGGAATTTGGCACATATTTAATTTATCGCGCACGGGGAAATACTGATGGAAGGGACACGAACAAAACAGAATTATCGTTAAATCAAGCTCGTGCCCGAGGGATCGCACGCGCCGCGGAATAAGAAATAAGGAATCAAAGGGGGAAATACAGTTAACATTCATATGTTTCTAAAGGTAGGTAGTTAGTAGGGTTGCCACCTTTTTTTTCTCCAGTTAAAGTACATTGGTTATTATAGGTAAGAAAAAAAAAGTACATAGTATCAAGATAAAGTACAATTTTTTTTTTTATGTTTAAAAACATAAACATGTAAAAAGCGTGTAAAAGGCTTAAGAATATGTATGTAAATTTTGTAAAAAATCTAATCATAAAAATAAAGTATTTTCGTGTACTTTATTGTTCTCATAAAGTATAAAGTACAATTACCTGAAATAAAGTACAATACTTTATTATAAAGTACGGGTGGCAACCCTAGTAGTTAGGTAGGTACCCACTACAAACCAGTAGTCTTAGGAAATACTAGAGACAGTAAGAAAATACTCAAGGGTAAATCAAGCCAGATAACTGTCATAGAAATGACTAGAACAAGAAGTCAATGACCACACAGTTCGCTTCTTCATCGGCAAAGATATTCTATAACTACGTTACCATGATTTGTTCTGACTCGGCAATAGTAAAGACATCAAGAGACTAATTAAAAGCTGTTTAGATACAAGCTGCCTATGACTTCGTAACTAGTTGACACAGGGGGCCATCTGGCGATTTAAATGTGCCCAAGCAATTTGTCACAGAGGTACCAATTCTAACACTCGAACTGCCTGGTAATGTACGTAAACTCTTTATAAAGGCTTGTTCATAGACTTACATATGAGATAAACAAAAGGGTTTCATAATCCGACCAGCTTGACATAATATAAAGGGCGCAAGTATGAACACTAGCGCCACCTGTTATCCACTGCCGCAAGCGTACCGCTTCTCCCATTAATTTTCATCAGCCCGTGCTCCGTGTTTTCTCTTCCATTTAGGATTCGTTTCCGCAGCTCTGGTTCGAATTAAAAACGTGCGGACAGTTTTAAACTCAGAAATAAGGTGACCCCGATCGCGAGGCGGAATAATTCATGCGCATACTCTTATTATACTCTCGTTTTGGCTCTGCATAATATAAATCGTACGTAGAAGGACGTCACTGCGCCCACTTGGTGTGTTTGTAGGTATATTCCGGAATAGTCGTGAACTGGGACCGTTTCAATGCGGATACGTAATTTTAGCTCTAATTATTGTGATTCATGTGTCGCAAGCGAGGTGAAACGTAACTACCTATGTGCCAAAGTATTTATTTCACAGCTGTTGTGTCAACTTGTAACTCATTCGTATACACAAATTTAAAGTTGAATGTGCAATAGGTACAATCGTTAAGGAAATATAAACAAGTATAATTACCGGACTTGAAATAAACATGCGCATAGGTTTATCTATGTAGTTTACTATTCTTATCTTAATTAGCGTTTCTATGAACTCTTTCATATTTGCCTAGAATTATCGCAGTAAACCGTAATAGCGTACCGAAACCTTGTAAAGGCTCGGAATATTTTTAATATTTCCGCCCTCCGCTCAACAAGTTCCCTGGCATAATTCAACGACAAACGGCTGAAATACACAAGATGTGACAGATGCAAATCATGACAACATTGTTTTAGCCGAGACGAGACAAATGAACAGCGGGCCAAAACAAAAGAATAAAGAATTCCCGCTGCACGAAGAAATGGAAGTATGTTGATGATGGGCGGAAATAACCACCAATAATGAAAGCCTCATCCGCATCTGTGATTCGAGTTTGCGTTGCTACCGATTCCCTTGACGCTTTATTCAATGTGCTCATTCGAGATCCTGCCGGGGAGTGACAAATAAACTTTGTCTTGCCGGTCAGATCATGTTAACTGAAGTGGATTTTTGGAAACTTCGAGGTTTATTGAATTAGGTGACAGATGAGCAAAGTGAACAGTTTACAGTCTACTTACCAGTTTCGTGGTTTTCTTGACACTTAAATTTGATTGTCGTTGCTTTTGTTAAGTACAGTCGACCAAGAAATTGGTCTACCCCCTCAAGATCGATATTCATTTGAACCTCATGAAACAACAAGGTCGATTTCCCCTCGCCATAATATTATGACAGTGACAATGTCAACCTTGTGACAATTTTGATCTCACAAAAACTTTTGTCAAAAGTGGTAGACCACTTTCTTGGCCCACCGTACCTGCCTGTACCTACTCACTATAGACATTCTTTTGCCCTAGGAATTGTGACATCTAAACTCTCACTACACTTCATAACAACCCCAAAAGCCACTCTTCTGCGAATAAATAAGACAGAGTGGTTCAATCAACCGAACAGTGCAGAGCATCAAAACTATAACATTTTTTCCATTACAGTTTACGACCGAGACCTCCATTCTGCTGTAAACTGATTTCCATAGTGGTGTCATATCGTCCACACCTCATTGGGCACCCCTCCTCATAATAACAGATATTTATGGTCCATTCGTGCCACGTGAATAAAATAAGCCATTTATATTTCAGTTTTTCGCTATATCGGAAATTATGAAGATAATAAACGTGGAGTCGAAACGCGACAAGTTCGCTCAGCACAAAAGTACTGTGGCGGAATTAATTCAATTAGACCTATAAAAGATTTTATAGCGTCGGAAATACATGGAAGAAGTCGAGTAAGGCACCTAATGAATGCCGTGAAGTTGTGCTGCGGAAACAAAATCTCCCTCTGTATTATTTTATGTACTTATTTTACACATTACTTGTGTTTTCCTTTCGTAGTCGCAATGACGGCGGCCTTATTAACCTAAAAGGACTTTAAAAGTTAACGGTGCAGTTTCAGCTTTGAAAATGAATTCTATAGTAATAGTTTAGTAGTAGTAAGCAATTAATAACTATTCAAAATACAAAAAATAGGAATGTGGACAGTGTGGAGTCCGAGGAACGGCGTAGGTTACTTTTATATCTCGGAATAGGTAATATTGTATTTCTCATAACATAACGATAAGTGAGGTCGCGAACAGAGTTGCAGGCAATACCTTAGTAGGTAAAATAAAATATTACTAACTGCAACACAGTTATTAATCACCACGTATTTTTTTTTCTAGCATATAAATAGTCTGGCCAACAATTAACCCCTATTCCACCTTTCCACCTGATAGAATCAGCAGATTAGGGTTAAGGGTCAATTCAAAGTCAGTAACAGACTTTTTAATTTAAGTATTCACCATTTTATTACTCAGCAAATAAAAAATATAAAAATCGTCACCAAAAAACCCTACAGCTAGACATCGACCGTTCTTAATGCAGAATTATGAGTATAATTTACTCTTTCAAAATTGGAACAAGTTGATATTGTTTAAATTATCAGCCTTATTACGTAGCGCTGGAGTTTTGCGAAAGAGTTGAAAATGGAACGTGCGCGCCTAAAGGGACTAGAACTGGGACGTTATGCTGAGGTACACACTAAAGTATTGCCTGCTGTGAACATAGTAAACGTCTTTTTTTTTTAAATAGAACCTTAACCTGCCAGCACAAGTACAAAGCTTTAGGGCCTGTAGGGCAGTTTACCACTACACAGCAAATTCGATACGTATTCTCCCAACTCCTTTGCGAATCGCCAGAGCGACAAGGCTCTAACTCGAAAGAAGGGTGCATACCTTCAGGCCAGTTGTCGTAGACGTGTATCGCGATGTCGCCCGCCGAGTCGACCGGGCTGAACACGAACTCTTTCGTCTTGCCGGACACCAGGATCAGCCGCAGGTTTATCTGGAAAGATGACGATTGTTTAGAATAGATCATGAAGAATGACCAGTACCATTACTAGCCGGCTTAGTATAGCAATACGCGAGTAGAGATCCGCGCGAGATAGACAAACAGGGGTCACCAATTAGTTTCGCTCGGGGTCCATTTTAAGAAATGGAATGACATTCGCGGTCCACACATTCTATAAAAAAAATTGAACAAAGGTAATTACGGAAATTACAAAGGTATTGTAATTTACATAATATCAATGAGAAAAATGAATTTTTTACTGTCGATTATCTGTCTGAAGTTTGGAGTGGAATTGGTGCAAACTATTGACTTTAAATCCTGAATATGAATGAAGATATATTTTTTCGGTCCGCATACAATGGGTCGGCGGTCCGTATGCAGACCGCGGTCCGCCATTTGGTGACCCCTGGACTAAACCTATCACTGTCTAATTAGAGACATCGGAACAAACATGCCACGCGTGTCGTCGGCCGCATGTTGCTGTACTAGGCCAACATGAGTTTGCAGTGATCATAATCGCTGGCGATAGAGTACATGATTTGCGTGGAAACTATTTTTTAACAGTCTTCTGTGGATGTAATTATTAGTACTACCTATCGACTCTAAACGGTAGTGAATAACGTTTCGTAGCCGTTATGTTTCGTTATCAGAAAACACCGCACCGTGAGTTACATGACAAAAATGTCATCGACAACTTGACTCAAAAACTAATCGAAGCGCGTTTATTTGCTATCAACTGTAAAAACGTAAAAAACGTTACGGCAAAAAAAAGGGTCGCATTTTTTGTTTTGTGTTGTATTGTTACTTTCTATACGATAACTACACGTCACATTGACAACAATGCATGCAATGTCGGCACTGTTATTTATAGGAATATTTTATAACAATTATAAGTATTATAACCAACCGAATATTTCCAAGACATGATCATCTCCAGTGTTTACGCACAAAAACATAATATAAATAAAAATACAAAAAAAATAAAAAAATAAACAATCATTGTTCGTTTTCAGTTCTCAGTCATTGTCTTAGATTTATTTTTATTATCAAAGAAATATGTTTTTTAATAAATGTTGTTTAATAAATGTAAATAATTTTAATTACGACGATTGCTGGTTACGACGATCCATGTTATAATTAACATCTTTTTATAATAACTAATCTTACAATAAATTATTCGACTTTGAGTTTCTTTTTTAAAGAACCTGGCTAAAATCTACTTGCCTCATGGTATGTAAGCGTAATCCTGCAAATTGTGGAGGAATAACCAAAATGCGTTTAATACGGTTTAATTGTGAGTTATGAAGCATAAATTCATAATTCATAATTCATAATTCATTTATTTGCATTATAATCATGTCGTACAGTAGATCTTACTTATTATAATATTTATGTTCGTGACATGAACCCTGTCAGGGCACAGCAATTTACAACGGCAAAATACTTAACAATTTCACAGATTACCTACAATTGGAATTACATTGATGGATCTTCTAAAAATTCCCCTATTGAATAATAACATTTTTTGGCTAGGAATTCTCTTAATTTCTGTCTAAAAATTTCATCTCTTATTTCATTCTTAATGTTGTCGGGTAATTTGTTTGTTATTAATATACATTGGTAATAAGGTCCCTTTTTATACATCGCTAGTTTGGATAATGGTAAGTCCAATTTGTTATCGTTTTTCCGTCTTTGCGACCTGACTACCCTTTTAGTAAATAAGTGTGAGTTGTTCCTGACAAAAAGCGCTGTTTCCATTATGTATAATGAAGGTAGTGTAAGAATATTAAGCTGCTTAAAATATGGACGGCAGCTATTTGGGACCCTGGTATTCGTTAGGATACGGATGCACTTTTTTTGCATCACAAAGAGCTGGTGGGCGTCAGAGCTTGCCCCCCAAAGCATCACTCCATATCGGAGCTATGAGTGTGCATAAGCAAAGTATGCCGTCTTTGCTGTTTCTGTATTCGTGTTTATTTTAAGGACACTCAGTGCATATATAAACTTAGATAACTTTGATTTGATTTTTTGTACATGGGGTTTCCAAATTAGGCTAGAGTCTATTGTTATGCCTAATAGATTAAATTCGGCAACTTCCTCAATTTTATCATTGTTAATATTTAGAGACATTTGCAAGGGTTTCTTTTGTATTGGTTTAAATTGAATTATTTTGGTTTTTTTTAAGTTTATTTCTAAATCGTGTTCTGCAAGCCACTTGGTGACTGCTGTAGATACTTTCTGTAGGCGTTCTTCACATTCCACACTGCTACTACAATTCAAGAGTATTGATACATCATCCGCAAACATTATACAAGTTGCATCTATTATTTTCGGCAAGTCATTGATGTACACAAGAAATAGGATACATCCGATTACACTTCCCTGAGGAATTGAGCACGTCACGTGACGCATTTCTGAAGTGATTTCTTTAATTTCGCCCGTGTGTTTACAGTGAGAGGTAAATTATTTTTAAAGTAGACAATGCAATTTAAAATATCCTGAACATTAATAAGGGGAACGTCAGTTTAAGTAATTTAAATTGATCCTTATTAATTGGTAGCTTTTAAAAGGGGAGTCTTATTAAATATCTTACTAGGTAGCTGAAAATAATATTAAAATCTTCGTTTCTAAGCTCATTTTAACTTTAACCACCTTTTTTCTACTATTTTTTCTTTCAATTTCATACCATTTTCATCTTTCAGGTACGACGCGGTAAACTAGTTTAACATACATACATACATACATACATACATACATACATACACACATACATACATACATACATACATACATACATACATACATACATACATACATACATACCTTCACGCCTCTTTCCCACAGGGGTAGGCAGAGACTACTTTGTTCCACTCGCTACGATTCTGACATACCTCTTTTGCTTCATCTACATTCATTAATCTCCTCATACATGCTCGTCGGTTTCGGGTACTCTTGACCTGACCTGTTTCTAGAACGTCCGCGATTTGGTCACGGAACGTCCGTCTAGGTCTTCCCCTCCCACTGCACCCATCCACATTCCCCGTATAAATTTGTTTAGTCAATCTTCTTTCATCCATCCTCTCTATGTGACCAGACCAAACCAAACCAAACCAAACCAACTAGTTTCAATATCATCAACAAAAGCCTCAGTTTCAAAGCAAACAACTACCGCCATCTAGAAAGTAAACCGCAACACTACGATCTCAAGCGCCACGGACGCCATCTAGTGGCCGTCCACGCGCAAGTAGCGCCTAATTAATGTGAAAATGACATTTCACTCGCGATAAGCGCTAGAGTGGCGCAGATTAGCATAACAAAGCCGCGATTCGCGAAACAAGGATTATTTAGTTAGAGCAGCTCATCCCGGCTCGTGGCATTAATATGTATGGAAATGCAGGGCCGCGGGTGTCACGGACGCGATGTTTCGAAGCGATGCCCCACTGCATGGTTAATAGGACGCAGTCTCTTGCGGCGTTGGTGCGTCGTTGGAAAGTTACATTGGTGCACTTGTTCTGCATACATACATACATACAATATTCTCACGCCTATATTCCCAAGAGGGAGAGCACATGAATTCAAAAATCCAGTGCTACATTTAGCAATTTCAGGGCAACTAGATGGTTAAACGTGATATTGCAGTGACAGGTTGCTAGCCCATCGCCCACAATACACTAAACCTTTCCCAGAGTCGACTCTTACGACACCCACGGGAAGAAAGGGGGAGGTGCTATTCTAACCCGGCACCACACTAAATTATGTATTCCCTAATGTGGTAAGCGTGCCAGAGACAAAACCTAGACTATTTGACGTTTCGAGGCCAAGTTTAGCATAACGTTCGGCTTAAACATAGATGAAATAAGTACAATAATGACAGGTTGCTAGCCTGTCGCCTAATGGTGCTTACACAAAGAAACAAATAAATCTGAAACCTGTTTCTTTATAAGAGAGCACATAAAAGTAAATAAAATGAATATAGGACCTGCGCCGATCGGTACCGATCCCCACAGATTTGTCCGTGCCGGAAACCTGTTTCTATTATGTAAGTACCCTAAAACATACCTAAACCTATTTCCTTAGTCGCTTCTTACGAATTACGACGTCCACGGAAGAAATGGAGAAGAGTTATTTTAATCCCGACAGCACACGTGATAAACTTTGCCTTTGAAACGATTCCATGGTGGTTCATGAATTGGTCCTTGACACCGTGTACATACGTATGTACAGTCAAAGAATTTGATAACTGTGCCACTTTGTACCTTTTCACAAGATAATTGTCACAGTGACATACCATACTAACAACATGAAATTCACGATGAAAAGGTTCAAAGTGGCACAGGTATAAATTTCCTTGAGTATACATAAAATAATAGGTCAAAATCTAATTAAAATAAATTTACAGTTTCTAGTCGTGTCCTACTGTTGTCAAATACTCTTATTTTATTTTCGTAATAAGTTGAAAAATAACATTGGGCAATGTATATCTACCTAGAGTAAAGAATGATATAAAAAAAGGACGGCAAAAAACACATCGTATAATTACATATTTACTACATTAGGAAATCAAAAAGGAAATACAAAAAGATATATTGCGACCCTGCCAGGATTCGAACCTGGAATCTTCTGATCCGTAGTCAGACGCGTTATCCGTTGCGCCACAGGGCCGGTTGACGAGATACCGAAAATAACAAACCTGTGCTGATACCGATAACCTTAGATTTTAAGAAATATAATTTACGAATAATTTTGTTTTCCTGATTTTACAACGAACATAAGTATTTTTTTTTCATGTTGGGTCTGGGTCGATTTAACCAAACAAGAATAAAATTTAGCCTTGTAATAAGTAATTTTTACCCGCTTTTTTCATATGAAAAATTGATATACTAGTGGGTAAAATGTGACTTACTCCAAAACTAGAATTTAACTGTCGTTTAGTTGAATGCAAATAAGCACAATTATTATTAATTCCTTTTTTAAGTAAGTACAACGTTTGTTACGTCCACGTTCATAAACATCTTCCAATAGTTGAATTTCGCGTAAAAAAAAAAATTAACATTCCGGAAGAGCAAACCACAATGCTTTAAAAGACAGTAGGTAAAATTGCTTTCGATTATGTAACGTCAATAAAAATCTTAACAAACCTGAAACGCCGCACCTAACTCATTTACACACGAGAACATATTTTACTCAGCCATGCATTATGCAAAGCATTGAAATAAAAGCAAATATTCGTCGCAGTGAAGAGGGAATTTTCAATAATAACGAGTAAAAAAGTCGCGGGAGGAAGCACCGACTCCGGGGACGCGGGTCTTGCGGCGGCCATATTTCATTTTTCCCGCCAACAGGGGACCCATCCGCCATTTTTATTCTTGCGTCACGGGCGCGCGTACGAATTTTATATATTTACCCTGGTAATTTCCCTTGTATTTTTTGTTGCAGGGCAACTTTATGGAGTGCAACAGTTTTTTTCAAGTCCGTATATCATATTGTGCTGTACGAAATAGACATTTCGGACAAGCGTGTGATATATTAGGCCATTTATTCGCACCTACGCTACGGACTTACGGAACATAAATATTAACTTGTGTCGTATTTTCGTGAGTGAAATGGGGATTTTGTGGCTAAAAAGGGGCATCCTTTTAAAGTACTAATAAAACCTCAGTAAGCAAGGCTTCGCCCTTCAGCGATTAATGTCAGATTGGACTAGTCATAGGCTCTTATAACAAAGAGAAATAAAATAAGTACTTAGAAAGATATACTTTGACCTTAGATAAGATAAGGAGCAGATTGAACCCGAGAAAGATGTAAGCTTTTGAAGATACTTACATTAATAAGTTCAATACCCTGTCTAGAACCAAAGCTTCGAGTAAAGTTGGCGTCTCCTGAATAATAAACTTTATTATCGCGAGCAAATTTTGAATGTTTGTGTAAGGTAAACATAAACTCCAATAAAGCTATTAGATCCCTATTTAAATGTTTCACCATAGTAAATGTCTAAACGATAAATACAAGTAATGCGCCATAAAGTGCTTTATGGTTCCGCATTGCAGGCGAGGCATGGGGGAAGTCACCACTAGGCTGTCTTCCGACGTCTACCACCGATTGCATATAATTGATTACTGCGGAAAATTCTGGATTCGGTGCAAGCTTGCCGACAGAGACCTATAGTGGTCGTACCAAAACGCTACTGGCTATCTATCTCTTTCCAGTTAATCTGAGTGAAAAGGATGGACGTTCTTATCCGTGTGATAAACGCAACGCTTACAAAATTGGAGGCTCGGAGAGGATTTTGAAAACAAAAACCCGTAATCTTTATTAGGTTTATGTCGGGATACGCGAAATGCGGAGATTTAATGTTGTCGACAGCGAAAGGCACTTTGACCTGGGACTTAGGAAACGTACTGATCTTATACAATGTATTAAAATAGGTCTTTACTCTTTAGCAGATAACAAACTTGAGCATGTAATGAATGAGTAATAAAGATTAATTATTCAACAGTGCTTAGGCACGTTAGCTATTTTTAGTTTAATAATGGTCATTTTGACGTAAAGCTATTAGATTATAGGGCTAGGAATTCTATGAGTTTTAAATTGGAAAATTGCTTATGATTTTCTAATTAAACGAACTGTTTGGACAGAAACGCCCACTTGAAACAGATTGCAGAAACCTACCACAAGTTCAGTCCCTACTACAAAATAACCCTAAATTAACATTCACTATTCTCATTACTCTGGCAATATACGAGAAGAAAGAGCTTAAATTTCATTTTACACCGCCATGTTCCTTTATTAAGTTAGGTATGTACCTACGTAGTAAAAATGGCACAATCGTCTCTTGACGAGTAAAGTAACAATCAAAGAAAACCTGAAGCATACACAATTGAATCACTCAAGAATCAGTAAGTTTCTCGTTCCCCTTGTAGTATATCGTCACAATGTAACAAAAATTAAATTACTGAAATCAAACGTATGCTAACTTTATGTATCTCATCTAAGCACTTAGCCCATCCCGTGCGGAGTATTTTTCTGTTTATTTTTATAGCAATACAGCTTTATTTTCCAAGAGAAGTAGAATATTATCACGAGTGAGCGTGTCAAGGTAGCGAAACAAACATTACATAAGTCAAGGTAATGTCTTTTACTGTGCAATGTTTTGACAGCATGTAATCAAGAGTTTGCTTATAAAATACTACGCCAAATAAAGGTATGGTATTTGTTAGTGCGAATTACAACACACTATGTAAATAAAACAAAATAAAAAAACGAAAGCCACAACAGACAAAACGTCCACGAAATAGGTACATAGATTTTTGATAAAGACAATATAAATATATACATAAAATGCTAAGAATTAAATTCGTTGAACTGCGTATGAAATTACTACCCCGTCGGAAGTTGTAATCTCCTCATTCCTTCCTTAAAACTACGCATTCAAAGCGCAGAAAATACTGTCTCATGCTTAGATCGTCAAAACCAATAACATCTGTAACATTTAGCTCAATTTACATCTAGAGCACAATTAGTTTCTCATCGTCATCTGCCCTTTTACGTTATGCGAAACCTCAAATATCCGTTTCACGCAAAGCTTTAAATTCTTCGCCCGTTCATTACAAGTCCACGGGCACAATTTCTGCAACAATTGGAGGCTCCGGAGCCCCGTTGGCGTTTCCACGTGGTTTATTTGCATTGCGAGCGTTCGATTCCCGAGCATTGTGTAAAGACTTTAAAGTAATAGGCGAGTAAACTTCCCTTTAGTCGCCACTCGCCGGTTGCGTTTGCACGGACGGTTGGCCATTGGTTTCTGGTGTGAATAAACGAATTTTCCGGGTATAAAACGCTTTTATGTTGGACTTCAAGAAGGTCGTTCTTTAACCTTGTCAGTTAAATCACATCACTAACCACAACAAAATGAAATAAATATAGACAAGATTTCATGACCTAAATATTGTTTGTCAATTCGTAAACCAGTTAAGATGCGCAACGAACATGACCTAGGAAGTTAAACAAAGACAATACGTCTAACTATGTCAAAGAGAATAAAAGTAAACATTCCACAAATGTAGTGCATAAACACACTCTTTACAAAGCTTTGTAAATTATTCGTAACAATAGACCGGCGAATTCGTTTGCTTGTAATGTGACTCACGTACGAATGAGTGTTCTGTTCAGTCTGTTCCATTAAAACACAAACTTACTGATACAGTGATTCTTCTACACGGCTCCGTGACAGAATCTTAATTAGTTTTGGTCGCTTTATTGTCCTCGTTCTCTGTTGTACTCTTGTAACGATTGTCTTTCGTTCATTTTAGGTTCTTTGTACTAATTTCACGTCATACTTTGGCACGGTTATTTTGGGTTTGATAATTGTTTATGATTATTTGTTTTGGGATGCTGTGACTATTTCTCTTCGATATTTTTTTGTTTCATTATCCTTTTCCATAATTTTAATATTTAGAATATCACGACCACAGCAATGGTAAGATTCTTGTAAAAGTTGGTATTTATATGGAACGTTAGTCACTGTTTCTTAATAAAACGGTATGTCGTAAGTAAACCAACACGAGCTCCTGATAACCGCGTTAAATTATAACTAACTTTAATGAATTCCTTGAATTTACATCAGAACTAATTAATATCTTGTGAAATAGGCGAAATAGCAACTAGGCTTTGTTGTGTTCAAGTAGGAGAAATAATTAGGAATATTACAAACAATAATACATACGTGGTTAAAAGCCAAGTGGTTTACATATTGCAGAGTACCCAAAACAACAACAATTCTTGGTTGCTTTTAATTTGCACAATTTCTCAGCCAAGTAGAATACAGTAAGACTTTACTTGGATATAAATCTTAATTTGAGGAAACTGACTTCTTGCCAGCCTTTCAGGAAAATGGAATTCTTTCATTGTTCTTTATAGACTACCGCCTGCTCTTAATGCATAGCGTGTTACGATACAAATTCTCGTATGAAGTGTCAAGCGGTGCAATATAAGAAACGGTCTCGATCTCAAAACGGTACTGTTCAACGGTGAATAAAATACAGCTTTATTACTTTGGCGATCTTATTGGGACGCGACTAATTTCATTTGTCGATTACGACGAGTACCTATTACGATTACGGCCAGATGTGGCAAAAAATGTAATGCTGTCATTTACCCTCGATTCGTCATGCGCCTTGTGCTATGAATCTTCCGCGTTTTGTTTTTGTTGCGCTGCAACTTTCGATTCCGTGAAGTAAGAGCAAATTACGGATCTGTGCATTGAACAGTCGAGTACTGGTACCAAATATGAAAGTAGGTACGTATAAAAGTCCCTCTCGCCATATTTCTTTTGTTTCACATCGCAGAGAACAATCACCTTTATTTAAACCCAAAGGATGGTATTAACCAGTATCTAATTCCATTTCGATAACAATAGCCAATAATCGAATGCTCTGTCCTCTGCCAACATAATAATAGCAAGAAGGACAGCCATATTACTCTGTTATCGAATAATAACGGATTAGGGTTGCGGCGGCGAGGTTTGAGCACATGTTGAGATAATCGCGTTTCACGGGAAATAGAGTTTGCATTGTAGCGTTATATTATCTTAAAGGAGCTTGCGGAAGATTAACTTAAAATCGCATTTCGGAATTCATACGGAACACTTGTTTCGCATTTGTGCTAGAGATACGCATCAACTCGATGTCACTACAGTTCGTGCAAGTTTTCGTCAAAGATGCGACCCATGTCACGTATTACTTCTCAAGCTAATACCATCAACATCGACATAACAGTGACAGCTTTCGTCTTCAGTATTCCTTGAGGGAGTTCGTTTCCTTTTAAACAAAGAAGAAGCAAGTTTAACTTCTGACCAAGTCGAAGTATGACACGCACAAACGCACGCTACAACTAAACCACTTCGCGCCTAGAGACCATCAATTTGGAAGGGATGGCAAGAATCGAAGGCGTCTGGCAGCAGCATCAATAAATTAGGGCGTGCCTGGGCGCCCATTGACCCGGTTCCCGAGTTTTTGGTGGCCGTAACTCAACCAATAACTGCAGAAGCATTTTCCCATTTCGCGTGCGTTGGGCAACTTTTCTTCGGCAAATGGCACGTCGGGGAGGCGGCAGACAAGGCGTGGAAGGCGCGAATGGTTATCTGTCGAATTACGTCCCCCACGTGTGTTTTAGACGTTTTTTCCCGGGACGGGAGTGTTTTGTGTATCGCCGATAAAAGGTGTAGTGACCGGGAGAAATATTGCTTTAGTATGTAATGATCCTGTACATTTATGTGTCACATTTTCTTTTTGAAATTCAGCGTTGCCTCCTGGCCTTACTGTTTTATGGTATACTAGTTTCTGCCAGCGGCCTCGCCCGCTATAAGAAATATTATTATTCGTAGCTTTTTCGTCCCCTATTTTATTCCCTTAGGGTTGGATTTTGTCAAAATCCTTTTTTAGGGGACGTCTACGTCATAGTAGCTTTATGCGTGCAAAGTTTCAGCCCGATCGTTTTAAAATTGACAAAGTTTCATCCCTTATTTTATCCTCTTGGGGGTAGAATTAGTCAAAATCATTTCTTAACGGATGCCTGCGTCATAACATCTACCTGCATGCCAAATTTCAGCCGATACGTCCAGTAGTTTGGGCTGTGCGTTGATAGATCACTATGTCAGTCAGTCACCTTTAATTTTATATATTTAGATGTATGCGTAAAAACATTGCTTGTATTGTATACCTATCTCTTCGAATGTCCGAAGGCGGTTAATGTGAGGGTCCACAACGTTAGCAACATTGTACATGTTTGTATGCATCCAATATGGCTTCATACACGGTAATTACTTTCTCAAATGACGATAGCATCTGGCAAAAAACCCAAAAGCGGAGCGTTCGGTTCAAAATATGAACATTCATCCTAATGGTTATTAGGAGAAACCCATTTCCCGCACGTGGCAGGCCCTGCCAAGTTCGTGTGACCTTGTACGGCCGTCAACACGGTTAATTACAAACTCTTTGCTGTGTTTCAAGCGACAAACGCCTCTATTGAACAGGGAATAGAACACTGAACGGAGTCAGACGATCGCGCGGACGCTTTCGCAGACGACTGTACGAAAGGTGCGTCACGAATAGCGAAAAGTTTAATTACATTTGAAGTATGTTCCCTACTTGTAACCTTTATCATTTGTACTGACAATTTGCATGATCAATATATTAGGATTTTTCCAAATTCTAAAATAGATTCTACGCCTGACTTCTGATGCTATCTTTGCGTAGTTGCGTACTTGGGCGAAATCTTGGTAATAATATTCTAAGCTGATCTCAAGTCGCTGTTCCGTTTTAATTACCTTTTGCGGTAAGGCATCAATTTTGTCATTTTAAACAAACTTCACTTATGGACCAAGAGCCAGCGGCCCCCAGACCTTCGTCATAGTATAAAGGCTGTAAGTTTCTCAATGTATGTCCCCAACACAGGTAAGAACGGTCCCCGACTATGAAACTTGGGTCGTGGTGGCTTTCGTAGATATCAGGTATTAAAGGTGTGTAAAATTGAGTGTAAAATTCGTTATAGTATAAAACTCAGTTTTTACATATTTTACTCGTAATAATCCTAAAAGTCACCTTGCCGAAAGCCAGACACTTTGGATGGTGGAAACCCTCTGCCAGGCACCCTTAAAGTATGTAAAAATGTGACCAGATTTACGTTATAGTATAAAAGCTGGAATTGATATATGTTATGTGGAGAACTTTCATAATGATGTTTTCACAATCGCCAGACAGTTTCAGTGGTTACTTTGTGTTCCCAGACACATCAAAGTCTGACGTAGCCAGACTTAAAGTATAGTGTAAAAGCTGAAATTGATATATGTTGTGTGGACAACTTTCAAATTATGTGTTTCTCAATCGCCAGGCTGTTTCAGTGGTTACTTTATGTTCCACGACACATCAAAGTATGACGGAACCAGACTTACGGTATAGTATAAAAGCTGCTTTTGATATATGTTATGTGGAGAACTTTCAAAATGATGTTTTCACAATCGCTAGACAGTTTCAGTGGTTACTTTATGTTCCCAGACACTTTAAAGGTCTAACGTAACCAGACTAAAGTAGGTTAAAGCGCGCGAGCGCGAGGGCACGGGTGCAAGTGAAATACTTACCGCGTTCGGTCCATTGCAATGTTTAATTGCGTTCATCTTTCATTTACTGTATACAATGAGAACTAGTTTCTAGATTTACCATGAAAGTTCATTATGTACAGTCAGCTGCAGAAAATAGAAACCCTTTAGTAATGAAATGAAATGAAATTAATTTAATCTTAAAAAAATGCTTAAAAAGTTAAAGAGGAGTGTTTTGATGTCGTGACATATGTCTAGCCAATAGGTATATACATATTAACACGACGTACTGACTGCACGAATGCTCGCTGTGTAACAAGTTACATGACACCTCGTAACGTTGGTCAGCACCCACCTTTAGAAAAACCTCGAATCATATCATAAGTATCGATGTACAAAGAACATCAATTATTATCCTGGTATAAATACTCGTAAAACTTTTAGGAGTATTTTCTATGCCTAATGTTGATACAAAAAGTAAAGAATTCCCAATGCGTTCGACGACGTTTGTATAAATCGTGCACTCTATTTCTTGAAAATAAAATGTCCTGCCTGAAATATGCGCTATTTCCAAGACATTCCATAGCAATATTTGATAGCACCATTTTAAATACCGTCCCTGCGAAGTCGTGGCATGCGTGCCGCTCCGCTCGGCCTCGCCGCGCCGCTCGCCGCACCGCTCATCGCTTAGACCGAAGTCGTGCCCAGGCCGTTAGACCTTTGAAGTGTCTGGGAACTTAAAGTAACCGCTGAAACTGTCTGACGATTTAGAAAACATCATTTGAAAGTTCTCCACATAACATACATAATTTTCAGCTTTTATACTATACCGTAAGTCTGGTTACGTTAGACCTTTAAAGTGTCTGGGAACATAAAGTAACCACTGAAACTGTCTAGCGATTGTGAAAACATCATTTTGAAAGTTCTCCACATAACATATATCAAAAGCAGCTTTTATACTATACCGTAAGTCTGGTTCCGTCATACTTTGATGTGTTGTGGAACATAAAGTAACCACTGAAACTGCCTGGCGATTGAGAAAAACATCATTTGAAAGTTGTCCACACAACATATATCAATTTCAGCTTTTACACTATACTTTAAGTCTGGCTACGTCAGACTTTGATGTGTCTGGGAACACAAAGTAACCACTGAAACTGTCTGGCGATTGTGAAAACATCATTATGAAAGTTCTCCACATAACATATATCAATTCCAGCTTTTATACTATAACGTAAATCTGGTCACATTTTTACATACTTTAAGGGTGCCTGGCAGAGAGTTTCCACCATCCAAAGTGTCTGGCTTTCGGCAAGGTGACTTTTAAGGATTATTACGAGTAAAATATGTAAAAACTGAGTTTTATACTATAACGAATTTTACACTCAATTTTACACACCTTTAATACCTGATATCTACGAAAGCCACCACGACCCAAGTTTCATAGTCGGGGACCGTTCTTACCTGTGTTGGGGACATACATTGAGAAACTTACAGCCTTTATACTATGACGAAGGTCTGGGGGCCGCTGGCTCTTACTCTATTAGCGAAGCCCGATTTAAACTTTGCTCCACAAATACGTCGAACCCACACGGCAGCGCCTAGTTAATAACTCATTTGCACGCCATCAAATGACGGTAAGCGCGGCTCCTCGTTTCCGCTAAGGAATTCCTGATCAAAGCAAGCTCAGGTGTTTTTCACTTGTTCTAAAGAAGTGTGTTAACTAGGTCACGAAACAACTAGGTATAACACAGAGCCATTGATTACGTTACACACCAATCTCGAGATTGGTAGCGAAACAATAGCGAGGAATTACTGTTTTCAAGAGTTGGAAAAGGTCCAATTGGACACAAATTAACTGAGTACAGTCTATAAAGAAACCTAGGCATTGCGTAGTCGTCCGCTTTCACTTAGGAGAAAGTTATTCGTTTAGGTAATCTGTCAAGCGGAATGAATCGATGACGCATATATTTCTTTGAGCCACCGTGTGCGGCGAAATATTTGAAGGTGAAACATCAAATGCTCCTGTAATTGGCAACATCAAACAATTAAATTGGGTACAAATTGACTGGAACGACAAAAAGGAAAAAAGAATTAAGTATAAACGAAAATGGAAAATCGCTGAAGTTTGTTACGCTGCGGTTATACACCGTTACGCTTTTTTCCCAAATGCTAACGTTTACAATTTGCTACTGTAGTAGTATATCGCAAACAATGAATTCGGAGTGTAATTGTAATTGTAGGACGGGCTGGTTTCCGCAACTCGACGTCTTAGGTGCGCCTTTTTTGCGTGGTGGAGCCGATCGGCATGCTATTCATGCCAGCCCAGCTCCTGGAGGAACGCCAGCAATCCCTTGGTGTTGTCGGCAACCTCCTGGAGCGACCCCGGTCCCGACCCCTCCTCGACGTGTAATTGATCGTAAAATCAAAAACATAATAAATGCAAATTGAATTTAACTGCTATAAGCGGCAGAAATGTTGTTCAATACAAAATTATTATGACAAAATCGTACAATTTGTATTAATTAAGAACGTACGTCAGATTGCACCTATAGACGAAAGATAATTTTTGTTCAAAGTAATATCCCTTGAATCGAGAGATAACCAATGGCAAGACCCTACACCCGGACATCGATGCAAATCGCACGCTCCTCTGGAAAGTAGTCCACTTGTAATTGCAACATTCACGGGTCGCGTCACGTCGCCCGTCCGTGCAAAATCAATAACTTCAACAATGTATCAAAACTGGCCTACTTCCGTCCCAGCTAAGCCAACCCTGACTACGGCTGCTTCATTAAAGTTCCCAACTCCATCGGCTATATATTCAAAGCCTAGCGGAACTAGTTGGCGACTGTAACTTCTTAAGCCGTTCTATATTGAGGGTTTTTGTTGGACATAAATAAAGGTTCCTACATAGATACCGAAAGACTCAATTTACTCGAGGGCTTTATGAAATCGTCAAATAAAACGGATCTCGGTCGTTCATCAGAAATAACTTAAATCTTAATAAAACATAAATTCGTCAGTGAAACGTGTATCTAGGGAAACCTGAATAGGCGGTCGCAATCTATAATCTTTTATGATGTCTTGTGGCTTTGACTTGAAACGAAACTTTTTTGTGTGTAGTCTCAACTAGCTACTGAATTGATAACGACACGGGCAGGTCACAGGCAGTTTCGGAAACTCTTTCTCCTCGCCAGTGTCGCGGCAAACTTTGCAAATGTTTGAGTTGCGCCGCTACAAAATTCAAAGTAAACTATGAAATTTCAAAATGGTGGCATCCTTTGTTATCATTCTCTCCCAGTGAGTGGAAACTTGAAGAGTAAGCAGTAGGAGTAGTGATGGAAGTTTTATTAACTTAGACGTTTTCTTTTGGCGCCAGTATAGTGAATCTCTGGAGGTTTTTCTTGCAAATTACACCGGAAAGTGTGCAGTTTGTAAAGTAAATAAATACCTACTGTTTTAAACATTAAACTTTAACAAAATATAGACAACGTTAATATTTCATTTATAATATTTAGCGTACATCGTTATCAGAACGAACCACAGCATAATAAAATAAAATGTAAACAACCTTTAAAGAGGCAAATATGTAATAATGAAGCCTAAAAACATCAGCTGGGATGTAGGCTATCGGTCAACTATATCATTTCGCTTGAACAGTATGGTATTCAGAGACACACATAATGTCATAAAGTCGGGAACTTGTATTTAATGATGGGTATAGGTCTATTTCTAAACATTAATCAACTCGAAGGAAGAGCTTTGGTAAAAGTGGAACCCGACCCTCGGACAGGCCACCCTTAGGCTCCCTTAATTAGGCGGCTAACGAGGCCGGTAAATAATATTAATAGTGGCATTATCGCGGTCATATCGCTAATATACTGTGATGAGTTCGCTAAAAGCAACCCGGGCTTTTGTACCTTATTAATTTTTATTATCTCTTGAGTCTTACCAGCATATTTCTCTCCAGCATTTAGAAACTATCAAAGAAGATTTATAGGATACATTCGCCAGATAAGAAGTCTCAAGATTTTACTATTCGTAATGTTTTATCAGTTACCTTTATTTCGTTTTAAAGACCAAAGTTAAAGCTTATCGAAGCTTGAATTTAAGCGTCAGATTGCATTTCAGGTTTAAATTATGTCACCCGATTGAAGCTTAAAGTCCGATTGTACCATTTAATTGATGACAATTATCACGTCATTCCACGCAGCAGTGAACACCCATTCGTTACCTGAAACAAGGACAGAGTTTCGTTATTTCACGTTCGTGCATTTTTAACATAACAAATGAATGTAGTCGCAAGTGTAAAGCGAGTGGGATTGTCGCTGTTTTCATCTATTTGGCCAGAACTAGAGCGAGGAAAGGCAGCAGTAAAACTAAATCAACGTCGAGCTCACAGATTTTGGGCACAAAGCATGCGCCATAAACAAAAGTTAATTGGTGATACTTTCAGCGGAGCACGCGGCGGTGTACCGCACGAAAGGAATGCCCCGTCCAAAGGCTATGTTAGCAGTTCACTCCAGTTTTCGGACACCGGTATCGCTTGGCTCCGCGCCAGCTTTACTTTAATTACGACAGACATCGCTAGCCATAAACACTGCATGCATACGCTACGAAACGAACACACGCCCAAAATAGATATTGTATTTGGAGCACCCTTTGATTGCAAAGACACATAATTCAGGCAGTATTGTGTCAGCGGGAAATGTAAATTTTGTAATATCGCTCCTGAGGAACGTTGGGGTTATTATCTTCGACTTTCCGGTAGCACTTTTGTTTCTTGGAAAGATAATTCAAACTTTTTCTTTTTTCACTTTGGCCGTAAAACTTGTTCTTGTCGAGGCGCGGCCCACCCCGCGTGACGTCACCGGTGCCCCAGACCGCCTTTCGCCGTCGGCCAATTGGGCCAAGGATTCCCCCTTAATTATTATCAATGTCCGACGCGATTACGGGTCTTCCGCGCGGAAAAACGTGGAAAAATTGATGCTAGCAACATAACCTAATAAAACATACTGAGATCAAGCAATGTATTATGAAAATAGAAGCGTATTATTGAACCATTTACTTCTTTGGGCTGAGAGTGGCTTCTTGTTCGTCATTTAGTCAGTATTTGACTTCCTATTTCTATTGTCGGTTTCTTTTTATTCTTTTGACATATCTTGATTATTACATTTGGAATATGCATGCTATATTCCAATGAAACTTCTGTCGTGTTTTAAAACTAAACACGAAGCAAGTCAACCGCTTATTTCTGACGAATTCCACTTCATATCTCGTTTTATGGCTATGCATTTAGATAACTTTTACAGCTCACCTGGTTATACCTCTGGAGGGGTATTAAGGGAGTTTCTTTGACAAAGTAAAGCTCACAACCTTACGAAACTAGGTTAAGTGCTGCTTAGCAATACTTTTGAGTACCTCCACCTTAAACAGCAATAAAATATTTATTGCGTATCTTGCCTCTTAAATAAAATCGTTGACTGCGGTAAATTGTGACTTGGCTTTCTAGATAGTTAGTATACTAACTACCTCTAGTATATTTAGTCTTCTAATCAATACACTTGGTATAGTTTCTGAAGGTGTTATTTATTTCAGAGACATTAAAGTCACGTCGTCGTTAGTTACACTGGAGAGCTTTGCATCGTCTTGAGCCCCTCGTTACCGTTTATGCGCCGTTAATACGAGAGCCTGGGAGTGCAGCGAAAAATTCGAGTGTTTCCAATCAAACACAGCGTGAGGCCGCGACGTGCTCGAGTGTCTGCAGTGCGGCCTGGGCAGAGGCGAGCGCATCGCTCGCTCTGGCGCAAGTCTTGGGAACCAGCGGAAACACGAATCAAAGTATATCATATCATGTTAAAAAATCGAGTGTTTCCAATCAAACACAGCGTGAGGCCGCGACGTGCTCGAGTGTCTGCAGTGCGGCCTGGGCAGAGGCGAGCGCATTGCTAGCTAGTGAGTAGATATCTTTTAGGCGACAGGCTACCAACCCGTCCCTATTGTACTTCTTACATCTATGATTAAACCTAACATTATGCTAAATGTGGCTACGAAACGTGAAATTGTCATGTTTTTAACTAAGTATCGTTTCGCGTACTCTGCCTACCCCATAAGGAAATACAGGCGAATAAGAGTTCCATTCTGTATTTGTCGATAACCGAGATTATATTGGAAATCCGTCACGCACAATGTTGTGATGATTATAATGTTGAGATTACGAATTTAACTAAATTGTCTTACGGAACATTTAGAAACAATTTTTTTTTTTTTTTTTATTGTAAAGGGAAACATACAGCATAAGTAATACAATAATACAGTTCATAAAGTTAAAACACAAGCCAAAACAGTTTCCACCAATAGATTTTAACCATTTTTTTGTAACATTTTTTTTTTGCTACAAATGTGTACACATGCTAAATACTTACTAAATAATTAAGTATAACATTTTATAAAAATTTACAATATTATTATAATTAACACTATAACAAAAAACATAAGGCTAACCACTGAAATTAAAGCATTATAATCTAACCCTAGGAATAGACATTTACTTCCTGAATCTGTCTGATAGCAGAGATAAACTTACAGTAATTCAATTGAAATAAATCAATGTGAGAATACTTTTGATTATAAATCTTGCACGCTCTCACTAGTCGTTTGAAATCTGAGGTAACCGTCGAGGTGATTTTTTTGCAAACCCGTGAACAATTGGATTCGCCTTGGCATCAATAGATTTATTCTACTTTTCTTGTAAAATACACTGACGGCGTTGCAACGCGCCGTTCTTCTGACTTGGACAGTAATGTTGGCGTGGTTTTTATTGATGGTGCATCGCGTTAGAAATATGGAGAGAAATGGCGAAGGGACGTGCCGGGAATCTTTATACCCGGGATAATGTTGTAGAGAAACAATATAAAATATTGTTCAGTACACATTATCTGAGTACTCACTCAAGGTCCTAGTGAAATTTTAACGATTTCCAGATTGTAACAGCACAATTACGTTCAATTTGATCCGGCCAATAATATTAATATTAATGCGATGAATTCATCATGCCCTGCGTTATTAATAGCGGCTATCGAAAGCCCACAACAAAATTGCTTGTATAATACCTGTCCGTTCACGTATCAAGAGGCTTATGTTATCGATGGTCGATACCGCCATAATCCTTTGATATGAACGGGTATCATTTACAAGTCGACGCAACAAAGGGCCATTTTCTGGTGCAAATAAAAAAAACGTAGTTGTGGACGGTAGCAAGAGGGCGGAAACCGGACGTCCGCGAGCGGGTGGCCGGGAAATAGACGATCGGACCTCTAACGAGGGTCCGGAGGGAGCAGAGAACCGCCCTCCACGGCAAAGCTGCTTGTACAATTAGTGCAGGTAGAAATGTGTGCTCCGTGATGCATAAACATGCAGGAAATGAGGGCACAGATCCGTAATACTCCTTTGAAGATATGATTTTATCATTTGAAATTTGAGAACGTACTTACCCTGAAAAGAGTTCTATTCTATTTGCAAACCTTTTCTGGGACGCTCCCCTTTTGTATGCGGTGGATGGTATATTCAAATTTCATAAACAGTATTTGTATTCTCCAGTACAGCGTTACGATTCCTATACCTCCATTATTCCAGGATTCCACTCCAACAATGACTGTGTCTGATACTGTTAAAGCGGCTCATATCACGGTATCTGGGTGACAAAAGCGGGCTTGCGGAGCGTGCCGTGTTCCGAGTGAATATGAAATTCCCACTTAATCCCCTTTCGGGGTGGCGTGGATGATTGATTCCCATGCAATCGTGATGTATTGAACGCGACGGGAAGTCGCCACAATTGCACGAGGATGTCATGGGGCTAAAAGGATCCGAAAGGGTTGTGCTGGTTCAGCATAAGTATGTCGAACGATTTAAGTAGTTGCAAAGCCAAACGTGATTTGACTTTATTGACTACGTTCTTAAATTAGCTCTAATACGCCATGTAGAACTTGGATGGTAAGTTAATAATAAAATACATTCGGCAACTGACCTCGACACATCGATCGAAGTAGCTCCTGAACATGATAAGTCAATTATTCCCAAAGTAAAAGAATAGCCGTTTGGTTGACTTAAGACACTTAAGTAGTTCTTGGCTGTAATTGGTGGTCTCTGGGAAACACCAGTCAATTCACTTGACGTAAATAACATGTTGTTTCTTATGTAGGAAAGTGGTCAGTATCAGTGGAGGGGTAATTACACTGATTCATTTACCGAAAGCTGTCGCCTTCTGTGTTCCAAACTACTTTGTTCAAGGATTGTCGTCTCTACACTAGACTGTCCGCCGACCACCGATAAATATCATCATCATCAGCCTATATACGTCCCACTGCAGGGCACAGGCCTCCTCTCAGTATGAGACGGCTTGGGCTATAGTTCCCACGCGGGCCCAGTGCGGATTGGGAACTTCACACACAACGTTGAATTACTTCATTGCTGTGTGTAGGTTTCCTCACGATGTTTTCCTTCACCGAATAGCTCGTGATAAATATCGAATTCGATATCACACATAAATTCCGAAAAATTCAGAGGTGCGAGCCCGGGGTTTGAATACTTTGAACCCACGACCCTCTGCTTGAGAGGCCACAGGTCGAACCGCTGGGCTACCACGGTACCGATAAATATGGCAAAGTAAAAAAAAAACCCTGGACATTTTACTTTCAACCTAAAATGAGTGGATTTCGTTAAAACCCAGTTAAGAACCATCGCAGGGAAAATGGCTTCCGGGTGAAAAGCCACATTGGCACACACAGACACAGAGAGAGATCGACGTCACACTTATAACACCCCTCTTTTTGCGTAGGGGGTTAAAAAGAGTAATTTCATAGCTCGGCTGTCGACAGCCCTGCGTTGACTCACGTCAGAGCGATGATGAATCACGTCGCGGCGCGAGTCTTGCGGTAATTTGTACCGGGCACCGTGTCACACGCGTCGATGTCAAAAGGTACGATGTGTATTGTCGACCAAAGAATTCCGTTACCACAGATTCAATTCCATTTTTCGGCAGCAGCGTCAAAGACTATTAGTGAATCACAAACATTTATTTTCCTCACCAGCGACCATACTGAAGACGCTACAGCAAGGTCGTGAGTGAGGAACGTAAAAAACTGCTTATAGTTGACTAATGTTCTTCGACTTCTTATCTGATGATGACTATGAAGCATGAGGTTCCTGTATGCTGAGCACAGCAACACGCACGGGACGACACGCGCGCAGAACAGACTACCTCTCATTGTCTGAGATATCTAGTTTGTGACAGGTAAGGTATTGTCTATCTCGCGCGCATTCTACACGCGCTTTGCAGTGCTACGCCGGCTGATTCGATTTCCGGTCAGGGCACATATTTGTGTGATGAACACGAATGGTTTCTCTCGAGTCTTGGGTGTTTAATATGCTTGTATGTACCGATATGCAAAAAGTATGCTTATCAATTACATAATCCTGGATCAATTGGTGGTTATTACTATTGCGTTGTGGGAACTGCAGTTGCTGGTGACTACTTCCCCTCCAGGAGGTTAGGGAATAGATCGCGTTTAGCTGTCTATACTTACAGGTCTATAGTTTTCGAGTAGTTTATCCATCTCAACGACTGTGACCTACATTAAACCCCTCAGCAAAAACCTGCAGCCAATTCAAAAGCCGCGGAAACCCAACAAACACAAGTAGAGCATCATTCTCGTGTTCACATTGAATGCAAGCCCCAGTGGCCCGGTTGGCACGGCCGCAGCCTCTTAAACACGTTGCAGTGACGTCACGCGGCCCCGTGCACTTGCACTAATAGCGATGTCTGAGGTTGACATTTAAAGAGCTCTCAGGTGGGGAGGGCTTAATGACTAGGCCGAATTAGGATGTTTGGAAAGTTTGGAGTTCATTTGTTTCCAAGTTGGGGACGGTCTTAATTTGGGGAAAGAGACTTAAGTGCTTGGGAATAAAGTGTACGCTGAAGGAGAATTGGCGATTTATTTCATTTGCTAATTGTGACTGGTCGAGAGAAAAAGCTGTGGCTAATGAATCAAACTACTACAAGTGCTCAATGAGCTTAGGTCGAACGCTGTACTATAATAAAGTGTTGTTTATTATTATTAACATTTTTCCGTCCACGACTATTTTAACGTAAAAATACACTCGTTATCAGTCTGAATGACAAACACTTTTGACAGTTAGAGAAACAAAATGACATGGCCGGACCAAATCACGTTTTAATGTAATAATTATTGAAGTAGAAGTTTGAATACCTTGAATTCCTAAGTTTCTCTTCGAACAATTTTCAGACGAATGAAGGATTATTCAGCCACTACACCCGCAACTGTGTAACTAAAGACGTCAGAAAACTACGAGTAGTCAATCCAGCGCGGGCATGGGACTGCTCCTAGAAAACTATGATTGACAAGATTATCTACACACTATCCTGAAAATGGCATTAAAACCCTGAGCATTCAAAAGATCTAAGTTGCCTTCCTTCGCGAAATGCAGCACCGAGTGCTAGACCCGAGATAAACGTGAAGAATTAAATACAACTACAACTCCCGACTCCTAGGCACGTAAGCCCGTATTACTAATACGGTATTAGTACCAGTTGCATGCAGATTACACATGATTTACGACTGTGAGGTTATTAATAACGCTTCCCTCATTACTCCGACAGCTATTGCGGCTGCGTCCAAACTTAGGCAAGATAAACAGGTATTTAACTAGTCAGAGAGGTGCCGGTCGTTGGCGAAGCTTTGAGAAGCTAAGTGGTATTGATCCAGCTCGAATGCAATTTGTTAATTGAGTGTGGATGTGATTAGATTATTTTTAAACTTGAATAATGCAGTAGAAGCTCACTGGTTCCAGGAAACCTCACCAGAGGTGAATATAAATTAAAGCGATGATGATAGTTACCACTCCGAGTTCTTATAGGAGTTACGACACTAGCCATATAGGTTTTAGACTAGTATACAGCCATACATACATCACGCCAAACTGTGTGTGTGTGGTTAGGCAGAGGACACGAAACGTTACACGGACAAAATAATCCTTTTAGGTTTTTACGTTAGACAAAAGAGGCATAATAACGACAGGTTGCTAGCCCTCTCGCCTGAAATATATCTTAACCTAGCCTAGCCTATAAAATTATTTAATTAAAACTTAGATATTGTACGTTATTGCGCCGATATTAATTTTAATTATAATCTATTCACTTATCAATACGTCGCTAGTCACTAAGACTTGAGCGAAAGTCGTCACTTCTAGACAAAGTCGCTAAATTGGCAACACAAACCATTATCGTGGTGACCGGCACGCCGCGTCTCTCGTGGTCAGTTTAGTAACTAGTTGGTGACTAGTCGCTTCGTGCGAACTTTAGGGCTATATTTCACCGGGACACCACGGCGGCGCAACCAGTCGTCGGCTACCAACAAAATGTATACAGCTCTATAGGGAGTTACTCACCTGGTGTCCGTTGGTTGCGCAACCATATCATACATTTTGTTGATAGCCGACGACTGGTTGCGCCGCCGTGGTGTCCCGGTGAAATATAACCCTTATAATGTGAATGTACCATCGAACCAATTGATTCCTGACCCACCATAGAACCTATATACAGTGAACGTCATAGTGAAATTACATTGCTCGACAGGGGAAATCTCTATAACGTTTATTGTGACCACGTTCTGCGATGGATCTGGAATCAGTTGGTTCGATTGTATAATGTGTTCTTTACTAATTTCAGTTTGTAACTAGTTCTTTTTGAGTAGCTTCATGTGTGGAAGGTCTAAGTAGTGACGTCAGAAAATGACAAGTAGTTATCCCGCGCGCCTACAAGTAATTGGTGTAAATAGTCCCATAAAAAAACGTCTCATACATTTATATGTTCTACTGCTGGACATTGGAGCAATAAATAAAAATACAGTCACGCGTATTAATTGTAGAAATCAATTTGTGGCGTCAAATAACAACAGTAATAAAAGTAAGGAACTCTAATCAACTTGTGTTTCAATTTGTGTTATTTTTCAGCAATAAAAGCAATTCGTAGAAACATATCAATTCAACTCAGTCAATAACAATTTGGACGGTAAATAAAATACCAAATGTAAAATGGAAAGACTTACATACATACATATTCTCACGCCTGCATTCCCATGAGGGGTAGGCAGAGCACATGGATTCAAAAATCCAGCGCCACGTCTAGCAAATTCAGGGTAACCAGATGGTAAAACGTGATATTGCGGTGACAGGTTGCTAGCCCATCGCCCACAATACACTAACCCTTTCCCAGAGTCGACTCTTACGACACCCACGGGAAGAAAGGGGGAGGTGCTATTCTAACCCGGCACCACACGGGCAAAAACAAAGCAATGGAAAGACTTTTGTTTACATATTTCACCTGGTATCGGCAAACGATTAATCAACCTCGTATTTGTATAAAAACCTCTTTGATTGATTTACAGAATCAGATGCAACTAATGGAAAAGTAATTACAAACTAGTTATCAGTAAAATAAATGCTTCAGACTTAACAAACGTTTTAAAATTCTAGAATTAATCGAGTCTGTATATGATATGAACCGAGTGTAGCTAATTACTAGTATTTTGTTATATGATATCTCTGGTGTTAAACACAAATTTGACATCAGCCCTAAATAGGTAGGCATGCATGCATACATGCCTAAACACAGCCAAGGAATTTGTTTCCTATGGCATTTTGAACCATTTCTCAATTAGTCACAATGTCTTAATTATTACGACACATCGTTATCATTATCAGATATTATTATTTCTTTAGAAAAGGCTCAGGAATCAAATTATGTATTTCACTGAACATAATTAAAATTAACAAAGAAACATAATTGTGTGTTACCAAGAAATCGCGCGTAGTTAAGCCAGCACTCGGCGCAAACATAAAACTCGCCTGAACCCCTACAATTACAATCAGGAATGTTTTCTGATTGGTCGGATATTGGCTTTTCCGTGCAATTGGCCAATCAGAGAGGCGCCTCTTGAAACCAAGTCACGTGTGCCCGGCCTACGGTGTTTTGCACACTAAAAACAAATTATGGTCGGTGAGAGAACAATTTACGCATACATTTTGGGTTTAATCTTGTTTATAAGTTACGGTTACATTCGCATCGAGTTCCCGTGTGGTGCCGGGTTAGAATAGCAACTCCCCCTTTCTTCCCGTGAGTGTCGTAAGAGTCAACTCTGGGAAAGGGTTAGTGTATCGTGGGCGATGGACTAGCAACCTGTCACTGCAATATCACGTTTAAGTATCTGATTACCCTGAAATTGCTAAACGTGGCACTGGATTTTTGAATTCATGTGCTCTGCCTACCTCTTGTGAATACAGGCGTGAGGATATGTACATATATGTAATATTCTTACGTACAACTTCTCACAAAATTTTATATAGTTTACGAAATGTATATACGTAAATGTAATATATAGTTTATGAAAATAAAGGTTATACTTTAAATAAAGCAGCGAAATATCTAGCACACGCCTCGACTCGGAGCGCTATTAAAACTCAGAATTTTTAATTAAAAAATAACTTCTTTTCATCTTATTCAGTGGAATGTAATTATGTCACCGCCCGGATGGTGGTGTCAAAAAAACATGTTTTAAATTGGCTTAAGCTACCTACCTTACCTGGTTTCAATGATCTGGGACTCTGAAGAGACGTGGGTTTGTTTAGTATCGGACAAACTGATTCCCGATCCCGACCCACCAGAGAACGTTGTCGAAATAAACGTAGTAATAATTTCCTTTGTCAAGCAGTGCAATGGCACCATGAATTTTACTGTAATTAGGTTCTATGGTGGATCAGGAATCAATTGGATCGAATGTACCAGTATTTCGTTAATTAAGACCAATTAATTAATAATTAATTCACTGTGACTGAGTTATTCTAATTTATTGTTTGTATTAATCGAATTAGTATTAATAGACGAGTTATTTTCTTCTTTCTTTGAATGTTTTCCGAATTTATTTAATCTGCGACTTTATTCTAATAAAATACCCTGTAAACTTTTGGAGTTCTGGCATTTTATTTCATATCGTCAACGTTATTCGAATATCAAATTACCATACAAGATTATAATTTATGAATAACGCATTTAAAGGATCACAGGGACCGAAAAGCTTTCGTGTAATAGAACCCTCTGGGGTCTCTGGGGGTTGCAAACTCCCGACGCAGTTGAAAAAACACTAATTAAAGCTGACCAGCAGTTAAAGAAAGAGGGTCTTTTCATAACGATTTTTAATAACATCAAGAATGAAAAATAAAGAAAGAATAAAATACTGATCTCTGTTGCCATTTGCTAATTGAAGTTGAAACGTACAGATACAGATCCCCTAATTTTAATTAAACTCAATACAATTCACGTCTGATTTTTCAAACCCTCCAAAGTTTCAACTATAGCTAACATTGTAATGTTTATCACGCCTCAATTTTATTATAGTCTCATCGTGATGTTGACAGAAAACTTGAGTGTTTTCTTTTGTTACCACCACGCTTTACGTTAGGGATACAACAGATTACAGATTACTTGCCCTGCGGATGGCTGCTTAAACCTAGAACGCTTACAAAAAACGGTGTTGTAATTAAAATTTTATTTTTAAGAATACTTTCGGCGTAAAAAAATGAAAATAAAACTTTTACTCGAAGTCTGTAAAATGCGAGAGAAAGAAGATTTTTTTTCACTTTTAAATCGATAGTTATAGTTACCTACCTGCTCATAATTCAGAGTAAAATAAACATGAAATTTTCTAAATTAAAAAATAAAGAAAAACTTTTTGAAAACACTCATCCCAAACATGCTCGTTTCGACCCGATCGATGTGGAAGATGTAGTGTGAAATTAGTAAACACAGAAACTTAATTTTGGGGGCGAATTGCCCCTCACTTGCATTTATTGTCACATCAGCGGCCGTACTGGATTAGTTACGATTAACCAACTCGAACAAGTCGAAAGTTTATACATTTGATTGGAACTAAGTACGATAAGTATTCTATAGCACAGTGTAAGAAGGCATAAATTCAGCTTCAGATAAATTATGTACCTACATTTCGCCGCGATACCTGCCGCTTGTTTACTTCATTCACAAAGTAATCATTGAAAATGGAATTGACGCCGCAATAACAATAACAATGAGCGATCAATATACAGGGTGCTTCGGGAGGAAACCGCATAACTTTACCACCGTGTTCCTGACCATAATTAGAGAATAAAATGTCGTATA
>BHDV01009378.1:15501-33664 GCA_005406045.1 Adoxophyes honmai
TCTTTAGTAAATATGTACATAAACAGAAGTTTCCTTTCAGGATATAGCTAATTTGAAGTCGGTTTTTTTTTGTTTAAAATTATACTCTAGACAACTTAAAAAGTTTCAATACATGGACATTGCATAATCGGAAGTTATATTTCATCTTCATCCCTGTATTACGGAGTCTCTACATACTCGCTATATTCTTTAGTTTAAATTCGTGTCACAGTCTTAATAATATAGTTAAGCACCTATTAATTTAAGCATAAGGAATAAACATTAGAAAAACGAAAAAAAAGATAGTATGGACCACTGTCCTTATGACTGTAGAAGTATTAGAATAAAAAAACATATTTTTACTTGGCTACCGCTACTTCACTGACCTCAACTGTCATAATTCATTGTTCAACCAACTTTTTCGATAGACTTTTGACATTGGGGGCCTTAGCATACTAGCCCTTATTCCCAGTTTAAATGTAAAAAGAATTTGTCAACTCTTCCACTAACGTATAATAAAAATGAGAGTTCTACTATAGCTGGGAACTTTTTTTTTTACAATAAACGGTCTCTGGATTTTACATAAATTAAAGTCCTCGGCATTTAACGTGACAACATTTTAAGTACTATACTCCGTTTTTTTTGGGTTGAGAATTTTAACTGTCAAATCCTTACACATTTTTGAGTAATCCCAGGATATCGGCGCAAATTATGGTGATGTTTGATTTAAGAACATTATAACAAACAATGCTAAGTGTATTTGCCTAAATCATTTCCAGTTTTACTAATGAATTCCAGAGATAATTTCAAATTGTGTCCGTTGAAATTTTCAACCCAAAAAAACGGAGTAGGTATACATAGATGTAAATTAAGGAATCACTTTTTCCTACTTAAAATTTTACCAAGTTATATTTCGGGAACTGTAACTGTCTTATATTATAACGCATTTTGAAGCCGATCGCTTAGTTACGTAGGCATACGTTGGGACTAATATTGTAGTAGAAGCTTTTCTATTTCAGCTCTATATTTTAACTTAGTTTATTGAATTCCGGCAGATTAGATGTGGTACCGCGCCAAAGGAGATAAATTTGACAGATAAAATAATAAGTACTAAACACTCCTAAAGGGGCATTTACGACTGTTGGCTTGTCTCGCCATCACTATTCTTTCGTCTCCAACTAGCCTCTTGACGAGATGCAAGGGTTTACGCCAGCAGTTCTTAACCTTTTTGCCTGGAGACCCAAAATTCAAAAAATTTGTAGCCCGCGACCCAATCAAAATTTAAAAACAAATGAAATGCAGTGATTACGGTGTTTTTTCAAAAAGTCGCACGGGTCCTGCGACCCATCTCAATATGGCCCGCGACCCAAATTTGAGTCGCGACCCGAGGTTAAGAAACGATGGTCTACTCATCGATCAATTAATACTAATTTGATGCATGCATGCACTCATCAAGTCGATTAAAATAATTATTCTAATACAACTAACCAGGTTTCTCCATATGACGAGAGCAGCATTAATTTAAATTCCGTCATTAAATAGGTATCAACATTTCTTAAGCGGCGTTGATTAATTTTTAAATGGGATTTTTCTGAGATACCTATCTACTAGAACATAACGGGTTGTTTTACTTCAGTAACACGCGGTCTATTTGTGGACATATTTTGTATATTATCTATTTTGATTATATTTGAGTTCTAATTAGCAAGGATTTATAGAAGTATTAATTTATAGATTGATTGACTGTAAAGTACCAAGTTAATCATGTCACAAACTATTTGGGCAATGAGTTTCAAATATTACGAAATGGAAGAAAACAATTTGTTAAGTCTTCAGTAAATTTTCTTAACAAACTTCATGCTAAATAGCGACGTAAGGTGAACAAATTATGTTGAATTTATTTCTGAGATTTCCTTCAACGAGGATAAGATTAAACGACAGTTTTCACTAACTGGTCCAGACCGCTTATAAATCGTCATTTAATAGTATACAGTATGGTAGAAAACAGTTTGTAATAAATTGCGACTGTCTGTGAGAAGCAGTTAGTCCTCGTTCAATTAGAAGTCTTGGGAACTCGAAGTTTTTTTTTAGAAACCCTATCCTGACACATTGGTAAAGGGCTGCCGAACTATACACCTATTCATGCTTAGGACGCAATCATATGAAGAGCTTTTTAACCCTGGCAAGCTATTGTTTTTTTTCATACTAGAGCCAAATCACTGAATATAAACGATAGATATTTTCATGCAGCCAGTAAGTTTTGAACCTACTCATAGCGATGAGATGAAGATTACGACAAAAAAGAAATTAAAACCAGTTTTATTTTTAATACACATTGATACCTGCAAACGTTTACATCGTAGACGATTCAAGTTTTATGTATTTTTATTTCTACTCTACGACCGGCCATAGACTAATTAATCATAAAACTAAAAAAATAATCATGGCAGCAGTTTATGGTATTGCGCGGAGTTCTTGTTCTTTTCTAGAACGTAGAACGATTTTGGTTTGCCGTTACCCGAGTAGTATTTCCTGAACGATGGCTTTTTGGCGGGAACGTAGTACGCCAAAGCGTCGATCGCATTTGGGTGGTTGTTGGATCCTTTGGGCCACGTCGGAGTGCTTTCTACGTCGACGACATCATCGTCGAATCTCGCTTGTGGTCTGTCCTTGGCCAGTTTATGTAGCACTGGTAGATTCCAATGATAAACTCTAGCTGGTTTTCCGTTGCCTGTCATTTGGAGCGGGAGTGTTCTCGCTGCGGCCGGAGCGGGATCAGAATGTGTGTAGTAACTTGTATTTGGGGGTAGTTTTATCACGAACATTCTGGAATCTCCTGTGGCGTGTCGCCTGCCTTGCTCTGCTAGTCTCTTTCTGTGGTGTGCGGCTGGTATCCTTAGCTTCTTTAGGCCAAGAGAACTGAGCAGGTCGTGTGTGCTTGGCTCTTTCTTGTCGTCGGTGAGGTGGTTGTCTCTGCTTGACGAGGAGGACAACGGTGCCCCGCATGTCGCTGCGATGGTGATCAGGAGAGCCGATAACCTGGAACAATAAGGAAGTATGATTAGAATTAATGCTATAACCTTATTCATTAACATTTTTCGTCGAAAAGTTGTTGCGGTGATAGAAGGTATTGAACATTTTTTTTCAGTCTAGTTTAAGTTACCTATAATAACAAATCTATAAAAAAACAAATAACACAGTAAGCCGAATCGTTATGATGCTGTAGTGATACGGCTAGCTGTTACGGACAAATATACCTAATATTATAATTATGTACAAATTTTGGCTTCTCAAACTTCGTACTTAGTATGAGAAGTCAAAAATCCTCGAGCCGTTTTTATTTACGGGGTACGAGTATACGGCTTTAGGTTTATCGCCAGGCAGGTCTTTTTACAGCGTTTCATAAAACACAACTATTTGGATGGAGAAATATGTTTTTATTTTATTTAAGCCGGTTTAAAGTCTAAAGTATAAAGTTTTTACTAGCAAGTAGGTGCGCGCGCAAATAGCCCTCAACGAACTTGCATCGCTATTCAAAAACAGAAAAAACTATTTTCCATTTTTAAATTCAAATTCGAATTGGCAAAACATTTGCATGTAAGTAGCCAGTAACAATAAAATCGCCAGTTTATTCCATCTTCGCGTACCTACAAAATACCCAAGAAACAGAAAATTTATTGATTCAAAATGGATTCAAATGAGACTTGACACTGGCAGGAATGGTCTCTCCATGAGAGCACCGAGATATGACCAAGATTGACATATAGGGAAACAATTTTCCCTAAGAAGAAGAAGAAGAAGATTCAAATGAGCTAAATAAAGTTTCAAGCTTCACAGTGCATTGACACTGCGCTGTTTGCAGAGCCTATGGAACTTGAAAAGTCAAATAAAAGCGGTAGTGCCAACATAATGCACTGCAGTCTGCTGCAAGCAATTAGCATAGACAATGCGGTTAAGTTGTGTACACTGGGACACTTGAGGTTTTATCACGTTTGGAATATTCATTAAGTGCCTCTTGCTTCGTTGTCAGTGCTTACTCACTAATACTCGATTAGCATAATTTAAGGATGTTCGTGTGTTTATGTGATTTTTATAGACGTTTTACTAGAAAATGTCGTAAATGTAAACCTGAAGTACGCTCTAGATGCAGCTAAAAATAGATGACTCCGTTTGGTAGAGTCGTTATTGTTTTTTACAGCAATGAAATAATCACGTTTTATACCTTTTTATATTCAGTAGTGGGAGGGGAAGACGTGACGGACGTTCCGTGACCAAATCGCGGACGTTTTAGAAACAGGTCAGGTCAAGAGCACCCGAAACCGACGAGCATGTATGAGGAGATTGATGAATTTGGATGAAGCAAAAGAGGTATGTCAGGATCGTAGCGAGTGGAACAAAGTGGGAAAGAGGCGTGACGATATGTATGTATGTATGTATGTATATTCAGTAAAAAATCACTAAACGTGTGTTTGATTACAATTATGGAAATTTGCACCGACGAGACGAAATGAAATGAGGGCATGAGGGAATTCAAATTTATAAGACACCTTTTCACCGAAGATGAACAAGTCGAGGTTAAAGCTTCATTATAATCACACTGATTAAAATCCTCGCCTCATCCTGTCATAATATGACATATTATGTAACTTCACTGGTAAACATTATGAGGTAACAGCAAAAACCACACTTTCGCCAACTTATCATAAAAGGTCAAATTCTATAAATAACTCAGAGTAATTAACAGTTAATGAATAAACCAATGTAATGTATAATATTTTGTATCACTTTCATACAGCCAAGGCCAGGCTGGCTTCATAATACCATATCATTTCGATAAGTAGAGATACAGTTTCGAGAGAAAAGGAAAGTTTTCACCGTAGTGCGGTTACTTGCATTTTCAATGGTTATTTAATTACGCGTAATGGGCGACTGGAACGCAAATTATTTTTTATTACATTACCCCATCTGTTTTATTCGAAAATCGATTCTAAGACATTTTCTTTAGCTTCTAAGTATACAGTCATGTTTGCGTTTATCGATCTTCACTTATGTGAATTTACTAAAGAATGCGTTAGTATCGTTACCGCCTTTTCTCTACAAAGATTTTAGATATGCTCTATATTATTTATATCATATTTTTTTGGTGTCCAATTAATTATACTTGTATTGAATTGTGTTTTTAAGGTAATCGTCATTTTATCTATCATATGGTAAAATAAGGGTCGTTCGGGAAAGATATTCAATGCATCAAATGAGTACAATGACTGATGAATGATAATGAGGCCTCTTTTTATATTAAAATTTCTAACAAAAACGTTAAGTTACAAGTGTACTCACACTGTTAAGTTTACTAAATCAAATATTTTTCAAATTGATACCTATTGTAATTTTACCCATCGGTAAAAACGAAAAAAGAGTCGGAAATCTGGCCGGATACATAGAACTGAAGAAATTTTACTGAAACCTGGTTAAACTGCAGATATTAGACACACCACACAACACAAACAAACTTTATGCGCTAAAGCGACTGTTTATTAAAACATCAATTATATTTTACCCCATACCTCTCATTCTACACCAGCCACATAAATATCTATCTAGCAACAAAAGCTGATGTTAGCATTCCACAGTAACACTAAGACCTGAGTACCCGGGCTCTAAAGCTTGGCATTCCTTGAGCATTTCCCATAAACTGAGTCATAAACTTACAATACAAGGCCCGCACGTATGTCATAGGCTCTATTGTTTAGGTTTCTTAGAAGCCTAAGCCTTCGTGCATGAAGGCAGGTAAGGCACGTTCCACTTTGCTGAATCGAATAAAGTATAACTCGATTCGGCAGAACCCTAAAAATTTGTCGAAATAAGAACGCATAAAGTTGCGACCACACCAATGGTTAAAAAACGGTGACGGTATTGAATTGCACTGACGCAACGTATGCGTGCCGTTTCTGACGCACGCTCCACACACCGCTGCTTAAAAAACGGTCACAATACGGAATCGCAGTGACGCTTCGTATCCGCATCGTTTTCGGCGCAAGCATTTCACACCACTTTATAAAAAACTGTCATCGGTTTGGGAGCTTCACGTCAAAAATCTTTCGTATGGGGAACGTCACGATATGGCTGCGTATTTTTTTGAGCAGTAGTGTGTGGAGCATGCGTCAAAAACGGTGCGGATACGCCGCGTCACTGCGATTCTGTACCGTTAAGGTCCGACCACACCGCAGCTTAAAAAACGGTCACGATACGGAATCGCTGTGACGCGTTGTATACGCACCATTTTTGACGCATGCTCCCCACACCGCTGCTTGAAATACGCTGACGCACCATACATTCATACCGTACCGTCACCGTTTTTTAAGCAGCAGTGTGGGGTAGCATGCGTCAAAACGGTACGCATACGACGCGTCACTGCGATTCCGTATCTTGACCGTTTTTTTAAACTGCGGTGTGGTCGGACCTTTGCCTGAATCCGGACAAGAATATTTGTATGCACTTGACTTGCATTGCAAGATAGGTACCTAAATAGAATTTGACGCTTTTGCACTTTGTCGCAAAAACACACTGTCTTATCATTCAAGTAGGTATGTACAGTATGTGCCCCCACTTACCTATCCAGGCAATTCGGTGTTTTGAACGCGCACCACTACTAATACAAAGTTTGTCTAACTATTTTTAGCAAAATCAAAATGAGGTAGTTCATGATATTAATATTTCGCTAAAAATAGTTAGACAAACTTTGTATTAGTAGTGGTGCGCGTTCAAAACACCGAATTGCCTGGATAGGTAAGTGGGGGCACATACTGTACATTTTGTAGACTGAACGACGAAGCATTAAAACGACAAAGTATTTTTCAAGCTGACTTCACAACAATCAATGCGAGGTATGCGGCATGGTCAATAGTTACTATTTTACTGTCTGTAGTTAATAACTAGCTATGTGCGATTTCCCGCTACGCTACGGCTAATGAACCTAAACTGCCTCTAACTCATGTGGTTACTTGCATAATAATTTGTAGTCAGACTTCGAAGAAAGCAATTGCTGTCACAGAGAGCTGTGAAATAGCTCAATACATTTTGAAAACATTTTTTTTCTTGATGTCGAGGCGTCATGACAGTTTCGATAGCTTCGTTGATTGACAACTCTTCTACTTTACGACACATTACAGTCCTAGGCATTTAGCGTGGCAAAATTTTAGAGTAGTTAATAAGTTTGTGCATCGCTTTTCCATGGAAAAAGCGAAGGGTTAACTTATCCCCACTACTAGAAATCTTGCAAAGTTAGATTTTGAGAACTGTTAGTTATTTCAAAGTCTGGTTTGATGACGTACGTAGTCTCTGTAGGATACGTTTCAGTAAGTAGGTATTCGAAGCAAAACCTATTTTTAAAATTTACGCTGATAGCATAGGGGCCGTCCATTAATCACGCGAGGCTCGAATGGGGGAGGGGGGGTCAGTAAAAAATCACGAAATATCACGCGGGGGGAGGGGGGGTCTAGTGATATATCACGTGTATTTATTTGTTCGGCGATTTTTTCGCGATACTGAACCCAAAAGCGGTGATATTTTATGTGTAAGTATTTAATTTTTCGTCAAACGCCCACAAATTCGAAAACGGCTTGCAGAGGCTAACACGACATTCGTTTATATAGATAGATTTTTCAAAAATTAGGTTCTTTGTAGTTTTACTAAAAATACACGTGATATACGGTGGGGGGGGGGGGGTTGTCATGAACCTCACCAAATATCACCAAGGGGGAGGGGAGGGTCAAAAATGCCCAAAAAAAACATCACGTGATTAATGGACGGCCCCATACTACCGCTGTCGTTGCATGCAGCACGCAGAGCGACTAATCGCGTACGCGAGCGGTGATTGGTGATTTGGTTGCTTGGTGACCGGCTACTCGGTGATTGGTCGGTTACGCGAGATGCGGCGACAGTGGCAGTGATCTTGGAATAATTTACTTCTTTCATATGAAACCTAAAGCAAAAAGTGAGGAAAAAGAGTGACGTATTCCCAGACTCGTTTAGTTCAACCGGCTCTAAGTTGTTCAATAAATTAACGTACAAAATTTCACAAACCACGTTAACTATAACTTGGGCACAAATCACAAATCAACGCTCCGCCATAGTTACTCCATCCACAAATCAATGACAAACTGGGAACCATACCCAGCACCTTTTGTAGACATCAAATGTCTTTCGTGTACATTTAGCGCCATTTCCAAGACCGATTTAGTTTGATTTAATAGACTCAACAACTTAACACTGTTGTAGTGTGTTAGCCATGTTCGGATAACTGGGTGATCTATTAATATATGTAAACGTCGCTGGCCAGTCACTTTTTGCGCGGGAACGTTTATGGTTTGACAACTTTTTAAATTAGGTGAGGCGGCAGTTCGATTTCCCGGATGCCAGTCGCGTGTTCCGTTGCATTGTAACAGTTCTCAGGAGGAATGGAAGTGCAGGCATAGTTGGTTAGGACGAGCTTTTCCGACATTTTAAGAATTTGAACCCTGAAATGTGGGTGAATCCATAAAAAAAATTGATGGAACATTATGCAGCCTGTTTTTAGCAGAATTGGTGTTGAAAACTTTATACACTTTTGCTGTCGGAAGATGTATAGACAAATTGACAAATTCGAATTCGAAATTTCACATAATTTACCTGCACCACATCAACATCATAATACTTATTAGCTATCTTTTCGTGCACGGTTGTTAATGTTTTACAAATAACCCTATATTCGGGGCATTATAGACTAATCAATCGTAGCGAACGTACTTGAAAAACTGACTTCTTTCCACGCGATTTCAGTTCAGAAGCGGCCTACGAACCAGCCACAACAAATCCACAAGTGGGTTAGATTAGACAGTCCAAATTACTCTCAATCACCGTCGCCCGCGCCCAGCAATTTACTAATACACTTTCATTAATACCCCTAAAGCGGGTTAAAAGCGTAAACACAGATCGCATCATGTCGGTCATTAGAAGATCACTATCATTACCATCAGAGGCGCCGGCGCTATCATCGTTTGTCAAACGAGTATGGCGACGGGTTTCGGGGCTTACTTTTAGGGTCCCGTCCCGTGCCTAAAGTGCGCTATACCTTATCTGTTTAGGTAGTTAAAACAATGTAAACAATCTTGAAATGTCTTTTTCTTGAAATACACGGTCTAAAAATGAAAAACGTTACACTATACAATTCAATTATGAAACTAAATGATTTTTTCATACCTAAATTGTAAAATGTAAAGATTTCGATTTATAAAGTGTATATTTAAATAAAAAGACACGTCATTATTGTTTATATTGTTTTAACTACAAACAAGGTATAGGACCCTACTTCACAGAGCACTTAGTCACATGGCTATTAATAGAATAAAAGAGCGATCAATAGTATCATGATAATCCGCGCGAGCCGAGTCGCGCGAGAGATAGATTATCTGTAAATTTTTGAAGTCTTTAATTAGACAGTGTCAGTCAATCTCACGCGCATCTCTACTTGCGTCTTACTGGGTTAAGCCGGCTGGATTTACTGAAATAGTAATAAAATAAGTCTTAGATTAAGCAAGAGCTACATCGGGCCACCAAAGTAACATACCGCGTAAAAACATTCTCGTGTTGACTATTTATAAATGTAGATACAACTTATTTTAACTTCTAAAAAGTCTTGCAAGGCCAGTGTGCAAATTACCGGGCCATGGCATAAAAATGTTCCAACACTGACATGGAGTGTACAATTCGCAAACAATAATTAGCTCATATATCTTTCAGGGTTTTTATCTCCCCCAACATTATTCCACATTCTCCACAGCTTAAAATGATTAAAAAACAAGAAAAGTGCCAGGATTAAGGCCTCTTTTTAATTGCATATAAAATTCTATGAGACGTGTAAGGGCCAATTACATTTTAATTTATCTCTTCAACTTCAAAGAGTCGTTTTGATGGAGCACCCACCTTGCGCACTGATGTCGTACGTCACTTTTGACATCCAGGGTTGCCAGATAATTACGCTCTAAATTTCGCAAAATAAGTAAAGCATTTTCGTTAAATTACGCAGGAACTTAAGTATAAGTTTTGTTATGTTAACATTCTTAAAAATAAAAGTTTTTTTTTTTTGCACGTTTTTGTACTGTTTGCGTTCATTCATTGTAGTTTAAAAAACATGTTCAAAAAGTAGGTAAAATATAGTCATATTTTGACTATGTAGCATTTTTTGGACCTGCCTACCCCATTTGGGTATACAGGCGTGATTTATTTTTATTATATGTATATGCACTGTAATTAATTTTTAAAGCACTCTTTTTAAACCACACTAGTGTTTAACTCGGATCATAAAGTAGGTAGCCCTTTTGCAGATGTCTGGTTAGAGAAAGTAGATCACTTGCTTCATACCGACGACAAAAGTTAAACGTAGGAAGGTTAGTATTTACTAGCTCAAATGTAAGGGCTGATTTTGTAATATTTTATAATGGGTGAGTTGCAAAAAAAGTGTACCGTTACACAAATGAATCTTACACATTCGTTACACAAAAACGATGGCTGTTACACAAAAAAAATAATAAGGCTGTATTCATATTAGTAGAAAAAAGTTGTAATGTTTACATGCTTAAAAAAAACATGATTTCTCATTGTTTTTTATCGTTCGGGCTTAGTAATAATGAATACTATTTGATAGCAATTTAGAAGATACTATTACACAGTGTAACAAAGTAAAACTGTTTTTTTTTTGTTCTTTTATTTCAGGCACTGTGGTGCCGCTATCTATTGCTTCGAAATTATTGAAATGAATAGATTAAAATGCGAATCAAAGATTAATTATTTGGCCTTCCACAGACATATTCACCAAAAAATATTTACATCCTTTTATTTTGGAGTCGGTTAATAATGCCAATATAAACTAACCTTAGCCCTAAATTTTTTGTGTAACGTTACACAAAGTTACACAAAAGAGCAAAAAATTGACGTTTCAAAGTCTTTCATCCCGTTTTATTAACAGAATGTAAAAGAATTCTACAATTTACAATATACAACCGTTAGTCACTTAAATTTGCTATCAAACTTAATTACAAGTAAAGTAGATAAAGATAAATTCATCTGCTTTATTCACGTTCAAAACCTTAAGTTTTTTTTGGACAAAAACCGAAGCGCACTTTTTTCCCTCACTGTCGCAAAACTAAAAGAGCTAGAGATACGTAGATTACTGTCAACATAAACTGAATGTTGCCAAACCTATTCGTAACACGGATGCTTTCATAACTACGTTAATAAGCAAGAAATCGCGTTACACAGGTGATGTTACACAAAAACGCGAAATCGGGACTCGACCTTTAGCACAAGATTTTGTTATAAAAATTTGGTTGTATTAAACTAAAACACACATTTTTTTAAAGTTTCATTATGTGTCTACAGGCCCTATAAAGTTTAAGTGACTGGTCCATTCAGAATCCAAGTTATGAAGTTTTGATTATCGAGTGGCGTGAAAAGGACACTTGAAATTTGTATGGGAAGAAAATACGCTTTTTCATTAATTGCACTTTTTTACATACTTTTATTGAAATTATTTGGAAAAACTGTACGCATTGTATCAGATTATAAACTCCTCTGTCAGAAAATGCTTCTATAACTGAGATTACTTCAAATTCTTATTTTTCACGGAATTTTAAAGTTGGAGGACACTTAAATTTTTTGGAATGTACACTTTTTTTGCAACTCACCCTAATGTTACACAAATAATTTTAACAAAGTTAATACAAAACTACAGGAAAAACAAGTTTAGGACACTTTGTGTGCTTCGAAATATCACGAAAAGTTTCGTGGCATAAAGACGTGGCTACAAAACGTAAAATAGTCATGGTTTAATCTGTGTCGCGTTCCATGCGCTCTGCCTACTCGATTTGGGAATACAAGCGTGATATAATATATTATGTACTTTATTTTTTTTACTCTTTTTCCTCTTAGTATGCGCAAATTATCCCAGAATTTATGTCAAAAGCGCATGTCGTCTCTTTTAGACACGCTTGGTTAGAGTGGGACGGTTAATGTTGAGTGCTACCAGTATCCCCCAGCCCTGGCGATTACGGCGGCGCAGGCGCCGCTGCGGAGATTAATCTGGCACAGCGTTTCTCAAACTATTACGACCTATTGGAAGTTCGCAAACGAATATTCATACGTACACATACAATCATACAATCATGACTGTATTCCCAAATGGGGTAGGCAGGACACGCTACATAGACAAAATGATGACTACTTATTTCACGTTTGGTGGCCACTTCTAGCATAATATTTTTTTAAGATTTAAGGTGACAGGTACAATAGTGACAGGTTGCTAGCCTGTCGCCTAACAGATTCATATTTACATTCATACTAGCTTTTGCCCGCGGCTCCGCTCGCGTTAAATTCGGGGTAGCACAGAAGAGATAGTACACATACCAATTTATAGCTTTCTACATTGAAAATTGCGGAATTCTCCACAAACTTCCACCCCTCACTTTAGGGAAATGGGGGGTTTTGAAGAGACAAAAAGTAGCCTATGTCACTCTCTATACCTCTATACTATATAGTGAATGAAGCTACGAAAGACCTCCCCCCTTTTACAATCTAATACATGTGAGGCTAGATTCTCTATATGGCCAACATTGAAACTAGATACCGAAAAAAATTGGACTTATCGTGATATTTCGGCCGTTTTTAGTGGTCACCATTCTGCGAGCTGTATCACAAGAACCGTGTAACTTAGCCAGTTGAAATTTTCACAGATTATGGTGTTTGTATTGTCACTACAACAACAAATACAAAAACCAAAATAATAATAATTAAGGGGGGGGGGCTATCATAGAAAAAAGTGTTTTTTTTCCTGTTTTTGGTACGGATTGGTTTTAATAAAGTAACAGAAACTGTATCAACTTTTCATTTGTTATTTGTAGTCCTTAGTAAAGGTAGCCTTGTATTAGATGGGTCGTAGCCCAAACTTTGAGAACCCCTGACCTAGCATCATAAGCCCGAGGATTAACGCATGCATAATACAAGACAATGCGCGTGTAATGAAGCCGTAACGTTTTAGTGTGATTACTAATTAATATTTTATGGCCGCGTTCATATTTATAGTTTTATGTGTCGTGGGAACATCGTGTTTCTACCTACACACGTAGAATTAGATAGGGGGCGTCCATAAATTACGTGAGGTGTTTTAGGGGGGGAGGAGGTCGAGTCAATTCTCATCTAATCTTACGTTGGGGGGAGGGGGGATCATGGCAAATATCACGCAATTTTTTTCTTGAAGAAAACTACTATTTTGGTCCATTTAATCCAGATGCCTAAGGTCTGAAAAAGCGAAGTGAGTATGTGGATGGCGCTTTACATTTGACACTTCGTGAGTGTATCCGAACGAAGAAAAAATTTAGTTTTTTTTTTTAAGTTACGTCTACATTTTATTTCTTCTTTTTACTGTAACATTTTGAAAAATCTCACGTGAGATTTGGGGGGTGGGGGAGGGGGTTAAATAAAATCTCACGACATCTCACCAAGGGGGGTGGGAGGGTCAGAAAATTAAAAAAAAAACACCTCACGTAATTTATGGACGCCCCCATATTCGACATTTCTGCAGAACTCCGCAGCTGTCACTAAAGTAATGTGCAGAATCACGAATATGAAGAAACAATATTGGCTGGTGTGACGAATAATCCCACACATACATACGACTGGCGTAGGCAGAGCACACGATTGGGTACACAGACAAATCATGACATGTAGCCATTTCCAGCATAGTTTCTGGTTTCAAAACTGATGACTGGGATAATTATAAATATTATAATATTACTAGGTTGCTAGCCTTGTCGCCTAAACTAACTATGTACATATATCGATAATTCACACCAAATTTTATTTTCTAATTGTTTTAACTATACATTTGTAAGCTATCTAACACTCACCCATAGTAAAAGAACGGATGCACTCACGTCATTATAATCAAGATTAGCTCGACTGTTTCGGACCAATTCGTGGCCCATCATTAGGAGTAACGCACCACGGCGGCTATGGATAAACGCGCATCCTCTATGTAAATACGTATACATTACATCCGTTTTTTCACTACTACTTAAGGTATCTCATCACAGTTTTATAATTACAGTCAAAAGTTACTTGCAAAGTTTGAAAACAACCGCTTTTCTCTTAAAGGTGGAAGACAAACGTCTAATGCATTTAATTAGAGTTTATCTACTAACATTACACATCTAACACATACACATATTCCACGACTGCCTCACAGTTACTCATTCATTATTTAGACATGCAATTTATCTATTTGCAGAGCCTACATCCTAAGCCGAGTGCACACGTTCCCACGTACGACTGCCCAGGGCTACCAACCACGCCGTAGAATAGAGTAGCGGTAGTGTAGGCGCGCCCTAACACCGCTGACCGCTTGACCTCGCCGCGGGTCAAGCCGGTCAACGCACTGCGGTGCAACGCAGTGTCGCGCGCTCGGTGTTGCCATAAGGCGTGATTTTCCAGATTTTTGGGATTTTTTAGGGGTGATAGTAGAGTGAACTTGATGAGGTGAGGTTGTTTCGATGGTTAGTGTCGAAATTTACATACTGGTAATAATGTGTAAATATTTCAATAGAAAAGTTTTGTCTTATACTTCTAAATAAAATACTATCTAATTATAACCGCTCATTAGTCAGTAATAAAACCAGCTATATTAATAACATATTGGTTCCAAATTGGAATCTATCTAAATCTAAATGTATTTTGTGATGTGATGTTTTTTGACAATGTTACGTATTAAACATTAAACTACCGTCAGACTCACTCATAGTGAAAAATAACCGAATCGCGCGTCTGTCCGCTACCGTGGCGCGTAGCTCCAGATGATGGGTCACGGATTGACCCGAAACATGTCGAGCTAATCTCGGTGTAAACAACGTGAGTAATTCGGTTATTTTTCACTATGATTTCGTATTAACAAAAAAGTTGGTGTGTCACTTTAATTAAGTAGAGCATTAAATTAGAAAAACAACAAATCCACTCCACACGCAAGTCTGTTTATGATGTAGCACAATTCAGCGCTAAGACATTTTAAAATTGCAAAAAGTTAACTGACGACGCCTCATAAAGTTAGCACATTAAAATTGTTACCTGGCAACACCGAACGCAGTGTCGCGCATGCGCTTTCTTAAACCAAACGGTTACTGACGCGCCATTTTGGAATTACAAATTTGGAATGCGTCTTTGTGCTAAACCGCCGTGGTCTATGGTATTTAGGCTCCCGGTTTTACTTGAATGGCGGGAAGGAATTCTGAGGTTTGCTATACCCGTAAGTGGCCATTAAAATTGCGAACCAATCGGAGTTTAAAATGTTTATGTGCAATGCATCGTGAATATAATTGACTATCAAGGGGAGTTCACACGGAGATTCACATGGAAATACTCACGTATTCTTTCCCTGAAATTGTTAAGTAGGTGTGGTGGTTGGCTATGAACTTTGCAGCATTCTAAGCGTTGTGGGTAAGTACAATAGTGTCAGGTTGCTAGCCTGTCGGGTAAAGCATCAAAACTTATTTTTCTTAGCCGCCTCTTAGACATCCAAAGAAGAAACCGAGAGGAGATATTCTAAAGCTGACATCACATAGGTAAATAAAAATAATAAATAAAAGTGAACCATAATAACGTAGCGCGCATCACGCGCATGCATTTCCTGCAATCGATGCATCTAATCGATTGGTGTAATGATGGCGATCGATGCTAGAATTGCTCGATTACGACTGAACGCGGATGGGTGTCGCACCGAGTCAATATTTACTGAGTGTGATTACAGACTCGGGGCAGCGATGCGTTTCATTTTTAATATAATCGATGGTATCGATTTGACATGCTCACTGGGCCCTGAGGCTCTAGGATTCTGAGGTGCAGTCTCGAGCGATGAAAAAAACAAAAATATGTATACTTAATGCCAAATTCTTTCATCAAGAACACTGATAAGGTGTCTACACCTACACTGAGTTTTAGAAAGCCTGCGTTATTCAGAAATACTTAGCTCACAAAAATATACATTTCTTAATTTAGATTGATTAAAATTCTCATTTGTTTAAATATGTACAACACTATTACACAAAATGCTAAGTCTAAATGGCAGCAATGTTTAAAATGCTCAGACTTCGCAATGTTGCCTGCGTCAAAATAAATTGTATCTCGGCAAATACTAAAGCCTGCGAGCCTTCTTAAAAAGGATGAAGCTTCCAGCTTAGCGTAAATCATAATTCCCGGCATTTTACAGGGACTGGGCAACATTCCTGCACGGCTAGAGGCTGATACGTAATAGCTGCTATAAATTAAAGTTCATTAAATACACTGTTGATAATATTATGTTGAATAAGTGTGTTTTTCATGGTCGGAATTTCTCATTTTAATATTTTGTTAATTAAACGAGTTTACATTTAACAGTTAACTATGGAATAAATCGGCGGAATTAAGAAACTCTTATTGTGTTTCTTACTCTACCTACAGGATGAAATCAAATTGGCAATACAACATTAGTGTCTCACTCAGTAAATGCTACGCAACATAATGATTTAGTTTTCATACTAAGGTGGAACAAAATCGCAACCTCAATGTATGGACACCCAAATTTAAGACGACTAACTAAAATAAACGAGTTTATTCATTCCATTGTCCAGAATTTTCAGGTATTTTGTATAACCATTTTATTCCACTCTGTATGTGTTTGATTGAGCTCTACAAAATTTAGAAAGAAGAAAAATGAAATGTGTTTTGAAACAGTACACGTAATGTCATCTTGGTTATTTATTAAAACGACTAATATTTTCACAAGTCGTGCGCGTAGAGTATTCAGAGTGCTCAAGTTAATGACTGTATCTAATCACTCGGTATTTACCAAAATGTTACTTTCGTGACCCGATGGCACCACGCTCTATAAAACGGCATAATTTTTTAATGCATGCTTTTGTTCCTGAAGCGCTATGCATGCGGACCATGCGACAAATGCGTGCTTAATACCTAAAGACCACATTACGCTTCAGATATCTGATATGTAATGCTCATCATAGTGTTCATAGGTAATCGTAATCTTCTACTTTACCAAAAAATAACAGACACGGATAATATACGATAGTAATGTCAGCAATAAAGAATTGATATGAATACATGTCATGTTCCGCCAATCTGGCATGCAAAATCATATCAATAAACTTTACAATTTTATAATCAAATTTCCATATAGGTACTTAACTTCAGATACATCACTTCTTAACTTAATCATACATGTTGCGTATACAGGTGACAGTATAAAATAGTTGATACCCATATTAATATCTTAATGAGGTGAAACGACAAAAAACATGATTTATTCTAATTTTATTCTTATTTCATTTAGAATATTATCTATTTTTTAATGCTAAAAGGAGATGGCGGGATGATTTAGAGCGTTTCAGGTCTGATTGTCGAGATTTAGCCAAAAAAGACCTCTTTTGCCCAGCCGTGGGACGCTATTTTGTGATCTGGCTACCTCATTTGGTAATATAAGCGTGATTATGATTATCTATAATGCCGTAAAAAAGGGTATTACATAATGTAAATCTCCCGCTGTCTTAAAAGCTATGCAATCTCCGACGCTGCATGCCATGCGGCCATGCGGTCACGCGGGCATGCATGCGGCATGCGCGCGCCACTCGCGTGCAGTGTGCGTTCGCGCAGCACTAAGCGCCTAAAAAGTGTATTTGCGAATAAATTTCCTTCATAATTGATCTAATACCAACGAGAGAGAAATTACACTTGTTATTGAAGTTAACTTCTCGATCGCATGAGATCCGGTTGATTAATTTTTACTCGACGCCTTTTTGACATGTTCTTTGGATCGCGTCTTATTTGAAACTTTACTTTGGCATTTTCTGTTAGATGAGTTAAGAGTTATTTTATTAGCTATAGCTAACGCCATCTAGTGACATATTTTCGAACTAATGATAAATTTTAATTTTATTTATTAAAAAAAAACTACATGGTAGATTTTGTTCAAACCAATTTTTGTTGATAGTTTTTATGGTAATGTACATCACATATTTTTTTTAGATTTAGCACTCTTTTATTTTAGAAGTTAGAGGGGGGGGACACAACTTTTTCAACTTTGGAAGCGTCTGTCGCGCAAACTATTCACTTTAGA
>BHDV01009378.1:36059-50844 GCA_005406045.1 Adoxophyes honmai
AAAAAAAAAAAAAAAAAAAAAAAATACAGCCGAATTGAATACCTCCTTTTTTGAAGTCGGTTAAAAAGAACGCGCGCTTCTCGCGATACAATTTTTTATGAATTTATGATTCTTTGGTTACAGATATTTCGCGCATTTCCGTTTTTGTTTCTTTGTCAATAAATGACATGTTTTCTAAAAAAGGGGTAGGCAGAACACACGTAACGTTCAATAGACAAAAGAGTGTATTAGTTATTTCATCGGTCACCTCATACGACATCTAAGGAAGAAATGGAGAGGTACATTAAAAAAAAATCAAACCCCGTAATGTAACACTATGCGGTAATGTAAAAGGGCTTGAGCGGGCTGTAATGTGCAGGTACATTACATTGTAGCCCTTACTAATACCTTTTTAGCCGGCCGTGACTATTTTAAGACGGCGCGTGGGTTGGACTTAGCATGGCGTCTTTAATTTATTTAATAAATGGAGGAGACAAATTAATTAACATGATAAAATCGATGAAAATATTTCTAAATGGAAATGACGTACATCAACGCTGTAAGGAATATGGTATCGCTAAAATTTCAAATTATAACTCGGCATTTTGCCATACTATCACGGATGGACGCGCACTCAATGGTTTTTATCAATGATAATATCATTGATAAACCATAATACCTATTATGATGTGTGCGCAGATGCGGAAATCCGTTATTTCACCACAGTGATAGTCATAGAGAAAAATGCGGATAAACGTCTTAAATCAAGTGCGTCAAGTCACCTCCTCCTAGCCCAAATAATATCGAGCTAGTAATTTCATTATTTACAGCCCATAATCTATCATTTACTCTCGCAAAGACCTCAGCTTATTATATCGTGGAGAAAAACCTTAGCGTGCTAGCCCGCCTGAAGATTAAGTGCTAATTGGAAGGTGGCAGCACTGGCGGCATTTGACTACATTCCAAAACGTCATAACTCCTTTAAAAAATAATGGACTTTGCGTTCATTTACCTAAGGTTTTCTGGCGACTGAACGACGCGCCTGGCGACATGTTTAAACTTTTTGTTTTTACAATTTAAATTGCATGCTTAGTTTAGTTTTAAAGCGCATTCGCCGCGTACCTAGAATACTAAGATGCTTTGTCGTGTAGTAATTTATGAGGTTAATAACTTTAAGATGTTTAGGCACTGTGTTCTGCAGTAAGTAAATGAACGTGAAAATATTGTTAATTTCGCGTTTCCAGTTGGCGCTAAAAGGGATATTATTATATGTATGTAAAAAAAAGTTAAGTTATTTATGTCCAAGGCCCGAATTAACTGATCTCCGACCCACAATGTAACGTCGGCATATTAAATGTATTAAAGTTTTCTTTTGCAGGGTAAGGGAATTCCACTATAATGCTAATTGTAAATAGCTACTATGTTGGTTCAGGCCATTGGTGCGAGTGTACATTCTGTCAAATCTATTGATTTCTGAGCCATCGAAGACATCTGCGTACCATGCTAGGTGGTTCTTTATCTTTATACGTTTTAAACACCCGTTGATAAATAGCAACCTGTCACTACAATCTCACGTTTAACTATCTGGTTACCCAGAAATTGCTAAACGTGGCACTGGATTTTTGAATTCATGTGCTCTGCCTACCCCTTTTGGGAATATAAGCGTGAGAATATGTATGTATGTATGTATGATAAATAAAATGACGATGAGTGTATGTAATAGCACCCCAGCTAGCACAGCAGCGCGTGCCAGTCAAGTCGCGAGCGAAATAGTCTATCTCACATGTGACTCAACCCGCCATGTTAGCCAGAGTTTCCAATTTTACTCGTATACATAGACTTTTGAGAGACGTAACTACTGACATGCGCTAGTTATTAGAAATCCATTTATGTATAAAGTATTACTGTGCAAATTCCCTACATTTTGCACTTGGACATTTCCATAAAAGGCATAAAATTACATGTAAATCAAGCTCAGCTCCTGTATTCGTCTCAGTACCATAAAACTAACGACTTAAGTCCAATAGGACGGTAAAATCATCTTAGATTTAAGCGATGTGTGTATAGAGTTTAAATTGGATCGTCTGATAAAATAGGGATATGCTCTATCTATAGATATAGTAAACATGATCGAAATTCCCACCGGACATGTATCGTGGGAAGGTTCTGTTAATTCCTTCGTCCTCGCCCTGTTAGACTCAATAGTAAAATACAGTACGTACTAATCTTACCGGATTTCGTTTAGTATTATAAAAATCTTTGTTCCAGTGCGAAATAATGATTATTATTACTATGCCAAAATAATATTCCCATGGTGAGTTTAAGTTCTTATAGATAAATTAAAAACAGCATTTTTTCAAGCTAAAAATATGGATAACTCAGGTCTAAATCGAGTTTACCTCAACATGTTTTGGACTAGTCCGTCGCTCTTCATATAAGAGCCACGGCCGTATTTTCCTTACTATTATGACTAGATTTAAATAGGTGCTGTGTCACTGTAATAAAATGGTTTGTTTTTGGACAGGAAGCAGATTTAACTGCAACAACAATTCATAGATAAACACTTAATAATCAAGGAAGTTCAAAACAACGTATCACTCACAGACTTACATCGAAACAGATACCGCGAGTTTCTGCATTTGTATGAAAACCAAGCGTGGCACTTTTTCTCTACCTACTGTAACGTCACATGACCAAGCGGTCAATCCCATCACAGTCCGAGTGAAATCGATTCAAAGGTGACGCCGCCTTATTGAAATTGTCCTGTCTCTAGGCATTTAAGCCTAATCTGAGTGGTATAAATAAAACTAAATTAAATCGCGTCAAATGAAGAGCATTGCTCTCCCTTTTGGTAGTCAAGTACATACACTTGAGTCATCTATTTCGATAAAAGTTTGTGGTATCACTCGCAAACGAGTACTCAGCTAGCGTTGACTCACGCGCATGAATTTCGATCTAGGAAGCTGCCCACGCGCCGTCTAAATTGCACCAATTGCATTGCGACACGGGTTAAAGTTCGAACCTGGATGCCTAACTAGCTTTACATTACCGTTAACAAGACAGCGCATGTGGTCTCGGGTTTAGAATAACACCTCTATACATATTTCTGCCATGATGCGAGATGTATGCTTACAAAAAAATGTCTCAAAAAATACTGTCAACACTACAACAGAAGCAACTTAATCGCATGATAATTAACTAAGTACACCGTTATTTAATTGATTAAAAAATCGGGTGGGCAGTTAGCATGCTCAAAAATCGCACGGCTATCGATTTTCAAGCAAACTCGAAATGAGCATGCTAATTTTGAGCAACATTCCGACACACATGCTACTAAGTAGCAACTGCTCATTAGAAGCATGCTTTCATGCTTGAAATGATCATGTGTAACAGTACCTTTACTTAGTTCTGAAATCGCTTGCTATAACAAGGTTCTGTACTCCAAATATAAATTTGCCAGGGTAAAAACCGCAAGACTATTTCGAATTTCCATTAAATATTCCGAGTACGACAACGATTTAAGAGTTTGCGTTTCTTGAATTCTAATTCAAACAGAAGTGTGGTTGCAGTTCTATGAAGTGACGTTCCTCGAATAATGTATGAATAATGATTAAGGAAATAAAGTAGGAACATACAAACATTTGGAATGTGTTTAAATTAAAAACAATAATAAGATTGGGCTTTCTAAGATCACATTCAACTAAACAAGAATAAAGTCACTTTTTAGTCGCGCAAGAATGTTTTTACATGAAAAAGTGTGTCTGCCGTTTCTTCCGTAGAAGTCGAACGAGGCAACTAAGGATATAGGTTAAGTTTATTTTAGTTTAGTCACTATAATGTCTCTGAACTTAAAATTAAAAAAAAAGCTAGAAGCGGCTGCGAAACGTGAAAGAGTGGCTTATTCGAACAATACTTTTTATTCTCATTGGTTAAATGAGCCTCATATATTTGCATTAGAATTAAAACGCGAGTGTAAAACTTAACAGTAAAAAGATGTCATGTATGACGGTAATTAATTAACAAATGACAATTAAAACCACTTAAAACGGCATAATAAGTATCAACTTTTTATTGACATTTTTTATTCACTATTACATATTTATATGCCGTGACATCGACGTCTTAGATTCGCCTTAGCAGAAAAACAAATGAATCATTTAGTGCGACAGACATATTTATGTATAGTAGGTATGTATGTAGGTATGTGTTTGAGAATGGGACTAGTCGCGTGATTTGCAACACGTAGTCTCAAATGCTGTAGAAGTGTAGATGATACTTTCGTTTCTTTATTCAATGCGTTGTTTTAAAATATTTAATTATTAAAACAAAGTACGCGGCGGACTGGCCTGACATCACGCAAGACCGAGAGTTGTGGAGGTCAAAAGGAGAGGCCTTTGCCCAGCAGTGGGATACAATAATAGGCTAATAAAAAAAAAAACATCAAAACTATGTATTCTCTCTTTTAAAGTTAAGATAACAACACACAATTAAAAAGATAGCAAAAATCCTTGCTAACGTTTTAAATTTGAACTTGATTTAGAAAAAAATTATGCAGTAATAGTTTAAGCTCCGAGATATAAGCCTAGCTTAAAATATCCTAAAAAAATACATACTTACTCGTAGTTTTCAAGAGAAAACAGTAAGCAAATAGTCGTGGGTAACAGCTATTTAAATTATTAGACGTATTTCCTCTATATGTTTCCTCAGCTGTGTTTTTAATATTGTCGTTTTATTTATCTTTAGGGTATACATGCTCTTTAAACAGTTGAACATGCCATTCATTCATTCAATTCATTTATTCATTCTCTTCTTTCCCGCCAGTTATAAATTTGTACGATTACTTAATTATTGAGATCACCTAAAATTAACAGATCTATGCCACCATGTATAATATACACAACGTATCTATCATACATAACCGTCAGCCATTCATTCACGAGTTATCAATGGCCAGCAACGAGTGAATGGATCATGGTTGTATCAGCACGAAATTATGACGATAAGAGACGACTAAGTAAATAAGTCAAGGTATATTTTAGGCGTAAAAAAATATAAGTCAAGGTATAAAAAATATGCTAGAAGTGGTTCCTAATGTTGCCTTGCCCACCCAATTCAGGAATACAGGCAGTAGGTAGCTATGTTACGTAAGTATAGTTTAGTGTTTAGTGCCTTATAACGATAAGTCAATAATAGGTAAAAATAAAATAATAATTTCCTCACATGGCATACCGGCGCACTCAGCAGAACCATGGCGCATGTCGCATTTTATAGCTTACGTTGCATTTTTTGTGCACTTTACTAAACTACACGTCACGTGGTATCAACCACAAAATCGCATCATGACTTATGACGTTGATCTAGCGAACTTGCGCTATCGCGATGCGCCCACGTCGCCGATGATGCATCGCTCTAGATACCGGCGCCGGCGCCGGTGTCAATTAGCAAGATGAGCATTTTTCAATTAACCGCGGACGGAAAATAAAAATGATTATTAAAGCATAACATATTTCTTTAGGTCCATAATTGTGACATCTATGCGTTATGCGTCTAGGGAACCTTTTATTTAATACTAGCTTTTTCCCGCGGCTCCGCTCGCGTTAAATTCGGGGTATCACAGAAGAGATAGCACACATACCAATTTTATAGTTTTCTACATCGAAAACTTCCACTCCTCACTTTAGGGAAATGGGGGTTTTGAAGAGACAAAATGTAGCCTATGTCACTCTCCATGCCCTAAACTATCTCTACCTAAAAAATCACGTCAATCCATCGCTCCGTTTAGCCGTGAAAGACGGACAAACAAACAAACAAACAAACACACTTTCACATTTATACCTATATTGGTACGGATATATATATTGGTACGGATGGTGGGAGGTTGTTGTTCGTGTCCCGTGTGGCGCCGGGTTTAGAATTACACTTCTCCATTTTTTTTGATGTTGTAAAAGGCGACGGTGGCGCGACAGGCTATATCCTGTCACTATTATACCTACCTTCATCATTTATGTTGAAACCCAAAATTATTCTAAAAATAGCAAGCGTCAAAGTGTGTGTTGACTACGTGCGTTATGTGAGATCTGCCTAGTCAATTTTGGAAATACAGGAGTGTGATTGTATTTTGTCACGAGCGTGTACATATTCGAAACGAGAATCTGGTAAGCTAGAAAGTGGTAATTGAGTAAAAAATCTAGCATTTCGGGATCTTGGCCGTTCTGACACAAGCATTTACTAGAGACTTTTTTCATCATCATCAGGTCAGTGCCGGTAATATTACAGTCAGTTGTTCCATCCATCTAACAACTATCCCGGGCTGTTTTCCGAAACAAAGACATCGCAAAATTAGAATGCCACCTAGTTCGTGTAACTGTTTTCACACTGCTATATCCCAACAAGTCTACAAGACCCCAGAATAGGTAATACAGCACCATCAAACATGGAATTGCATTCCGCCAATCACATATCTCGGCGACCCTTTCTCGGAATAAGTTTACGACCCGCGGTCTAGAGGAGCCCACTTTGACCGGCAGCGGTATAAGCCAAACGCTAATAAATGGAAACCAGCGGTACTTATTAGTGATGTTCCTTGTCACATGTCGCAATGATTTGCGAATATGATGCGGATGCGAATGCTTTTCAAAAGGGGTGGTAAGAGTTAATTAGTACCATAAATGACGCAGTGTTAGAGTGCAATGAAATAGATTTTAGAGCTAATTTACGAGGAACGAGGCAGTGCTGCAGGCATTTATGGTTTATTTTTTTGTCCTAAGTATCTATTATATTTATAAACGTTTTTATGAAATGTAAGTATTAAGATGTATTTTATAAAAAAGGATTTTTTTTATTGTCCTGCCAGAAAATAATGCCATAAAATTCAGTTTAGTTATATGCTAAGAATGATCGACTACAATGTATTATGGTTATGAATGTTCTCGCGTGCCGCGCATGCACACAAAAATGCATTCGCAATCCGTAATACTGTAAAAAATGTGTACATATTGGAGTAATCTAGTTTTTTTGTCGCTGCTTTCATCAAATCCGCAGTCAAGCTTGCTTTCGACAAATCAAATGACAATTATCCGAAATACTGCGCGAATATGCGTCACCGGCACAACACTAGGTACGTTCTATCGACGTTTGCCGGTAACTCTGTCTAAAATAGTGCTTGCTAACAAAAGGACGTATATCTCTAGGAACGGTTAAGTTTACATCTTTTTACGCCAGTAGGACAGAATAGGCAAACTCTGAAACAGTTAGTTTCAAAGGACTCCGAAAGAGGTCGTTGACCGCTAGCGGGATCTATGCGTGCCACCATATTAGCGGCCTACCAATGTTTTCTGCGAATTTGTGCCCAGGACGACTATGGGCGTCGTTTGTCCATACGGATTGGAGACATTGGGCATTCTTACAACCTAGGTGCAGTTTTTCCAATTGATTTCTGACTCACAGCTAGTAACTATTTAGTAATCCGTGACAGAACGTTGTAAACAAAACGTAATAAAGTTTTCCTTTGTCGGGTAATGCGATGTCACTATAACTTTTGCCGTGAATAAGTTCCCTCGTGGGCCAGGCCAATCGGTACGAGTGTACGTATCCTCGTACTATTGAAACGTCAACACACAAAATATCAGTAGGTACAGTCAGCTGCAGAGGGGGTTACTTTTCTCTGCAGCTGTCCGTACCATCCGAGTTTGAATACAACAGAATCTAGCAACCAGAATATAGACAACAATAATAAGCTAACCAATCTGAGCATGATGCATGTAACCCACATAACCGGTGAATCAGCCTCGGGGGTTGAACTGGCCGGTCATCTGCACGTCTAGTGAGTTCAAAACGATCATGCAGTCGTTAGGGGCAGCGCAGACGACAGACTTTTTGTGCGATCGAGTCTACGGCGCACAAAAAGTTTGCGTGGTTTGTCATGCATTGTGCGCCGAACTTTTTGCGCGTCGTGTGCGTTACTGCATATAATAGGTTCTATTTTCACAGACTAAAAAATCCGTCGCGTATAGTCTGTCGTCAGCGCAGGCCCGCAGGGCCTTAGCGAATTCGTTTGCGAATTAACGCGGAATTGTATGGGGTCGTTTCAAACGCGGCGGTGGTCCAAACCAGTGTTGTTATGGATATCCATATCCGTAACCGAAACTATCGGATATCAGAAATAAAAAAAAATCTATAACCGTAAGCGAATCCGAAAAGAAAGGTTTCGGATAGTTTCGGATAGGGCGGAGTCAATATTACAACCTACAAGGTACAAATTAAATTCGAATAGGTATATAATCTTTTTGTATTTCATTTTACAGTTCCTTAAAAATCTTATATCCGTAATCCGTAATTATTTTAATATCCATAACCGTAACCGAAACCGATATTATATTTTACCATTATCCATATCCATATCCGAATCCGAAATTATAATATCCATAACATCCCTGGTCCAAACGTTCCGTTGGCGGCGCTGTCTCAGTTTCCATAAAATTTTTCGATAACTCGCAAACGAATTTTTTATCGAATCCATCATCGTTTTGAACACACTAGACGCTCTGGCCGGTCATCTGCAATCGCAGCCTTGCGTGAATCACGCGTGAAAGGGGTCTTTCCATAGCATTAGTAATAAGGGACACGGAAATGAAAGTATTGGAAATTACGGTGAATCATATCGACGGAGAGATGGCAAGATTCTGGCTTTTGAACTCTGTTGAGTTACTAATAGGTACTAAATCACTTGACCTACTAACGGCACGTCCTATCTATGTGTGGTTTAGTAGAAAGAAAAGAACAGATAGTGTTTAGGGGCCGTCCATTAATCCCGTGAGGCTCGAAAGGGGGAGGAGGGTCAATAAAAAAATCACGAAATATCACACGGGGGGAGGCGGGGGGTAGTAATAATCACGTGTATTTATTTTTTTCGGCAAACGCGCGATACTGAACCTAAGAGCGGTGTTATGTGTATTTAATTTTTCGTCACAATAACCAATCAATACGTCTGCAATATCACGTGTAACCATCTGGATACCCTGAAATTGCTAAACGTGGCACTGGATTTTTGAATTCATGTGCTCTGCCTACCCCTCTTGGGAATACAGGCGTGAGAATATGTATGTATGTATGTAAATTAAATTTTTCGTCAACCGCCCACAAATTCTTTGTAGTTACTAATGCCAAAAAAAACATCGCATGATTAATGGACGACCCCTTAGGCGTCATATCATTTTCTTAAGATTCCAAGACAAAAATAAAATAAAATTCCAACTCTAATAAGCTAACTAAACCTAACTAGGAGCTAGTTAGAATATCGGCACATGCTGTTAGAGGTATAGAAACAGTAATAAGAATAAATGTCGGTAAAGTCGGTGTACTAAGTTCAGGTTGGTGTCGGGTTAAGAATAACTTGAATAACTCTCCATTTCTTCCGTGGATACCGTAAGAGGCGACTAAGGAAATAGGTTAAGGTATGATGTAGGCGACAGGTTAGCAACCTGTCACTATTATACCTGTTTCATCTGTTTTTAACGCCAAAAAAATCCTAGAAGTGGCTACGAAGCGTGACACATGGTTTTGTCTACGTCACGTTTCGTATACTCTGCCGGCCCTTTTTTTGGAATATAGATTTTTTGTATGTATGTCACTGCTAAGCCTTTAAAGGTGTCGGCTTGCAAAAATCGTCAACTTTACAAAGCTCATTTCGAAATACTGCAAAATGCTCGCTTCTGTGAACTTTAGACTAGAAAGGGTTGAGTCGGCATCACCCTCTATCGCTCGCGACCCTCCCAACAATGCTTTTATGTCCGTCTGTCTGTGCTAAGTAATGACAGTTTATTTTTGATCACTGTAATTGATAGAGGCGGTACAAGCGCGAAGTTGTTTGTACCTTTTGTACGCGAGGAAAGTAAATATAGTTATCGCGTGACAACTGAATAAAGCTCTGATGATTGATTTAGTACAGCAACAGTTTCAACAACACAACGCAAACATTCTGTTTTATAATATAAAATACAAATACTCTTTTACAACGGCAACGCTACAAATTTAATAAAGGCAGCGCTATTGTCTATAACGCACTAAAATTATAGTTACAGTTTCAGTGTCAGTTCGCTTTGAAATGTTTCAATATCAAAGCGATTTTTGATTTCGACTGTCAAATTAAAAACGATGTAGCTTTTCGATTCGTTACACAATAGCGCTGCCGATGTAAAAGGAAACAGAACTTTACTTTTAGTACAAGAGTTGAACAATATCGAAACATGGTATTAATAAGCGCACTGGCATTCGTTCAACACCCATTCAAATAATATTACCTAAAGCAGTTCTAAAACTACAACTAAAATTAGCTTTCGGTTATAAATATCGCGTCTACTGGCGATATGGCATAATTTATGAAGGCTCAGCTATTGTGCTGTCTGGAAGTCTAGATGGCTGGATAACGTGCTTTATGCGTCTAGCAATGTTAGTAATTGGATTGGTCGTGTTTGGGTTCATGTTGAATTAGTAAGGATATTTATTTGTTCCAACTACATATTGGTAAAAATAAAAGAACAAAACGACCCGCCATGGAATTTATTTAGAGTGAACGTAGTGACCGTGCATTACTCGACAAGGGACATCTTGATTTACTTTTATTGTGACAACGTTCTGTGATGGGTTAGCAATCAATTGGTTTCGGACTTTACATTAGTTAACCCTTAAATTGGCAGTGTACATCATGATGTACATTGTCAAATGTTCCTTTTTTTATTTTTTTGTAACTAAATTTTTTGACTTCGTTTCCCTGCGAGGAGGCTCGAATTCACGACTTTTTTAATTCTTGCCAATTTAAGGGAGCTGCACGCAATGGGCCGTTTTATCGATAAAATGCACCTTTTGACGCCCTGTGTCAACTACAGTAGAAGTGTCTGCATCAGTTGCTAGGACTTTTGGGCAATCATTGGAGCATTATAATCGCCTCATTCACCGAGTCACGTTTTATACGAGTTGACAAAGATTTTACAGTCGTTTTGGGTTAGTTGCTAGAGTTACTGTATATTTAATAGAAAACTAAACAATTAATGTCATAATGTATTTACTTAAAGTTCTTTTTTATCATTAAAGCTTCCAAATAAATCAGACGTTCTGTGTCAATGTTTTTCAAAATATGTGACAATCTCTAACCTTTATTTTTGATAGCTAAGCGTTCCATATCAGGCATAACGTTTAATATTCAACATCTGACACGTAGAAGACACTTCTATCAAACTCAATAACGCTCAACATGTTCTTACCAGTCGAGGCGATAATTACCAGAGTCAATTTCCAACTGTAGCTGTCGCCTTACCTGTAAAAGAAATTCTCGATCAGTTCCACAATGAAGACATTTACGTCGAAAATGTGTTCATAAAAAAAATTACAGTGTCCGCTTGCAAGAAAGGCGATACACGAGATCTCGGGAACGCGACGAATATTTATGATCGCTATGGCATGTTATCACTGGCCTGTAATGTTCGTTGCCGTTGATTTATGGCTGCACTTTATTTGAGGTGTAGGCCTAATAATACCTAATACACTATAGCTTGTTGTTTTCTATAAAACTTTTAATTGCATCGTTAAGAGTAATTCGTAGCATGGAACGAATGACAGCAACTGACTTCCACTTGTTTTTATTTTTTTAGTTTTCCGCACTGCAAGCTACCTTTTTATTGTAGGTCAGTAAACTAAAATCTACTTATTGAAAATACATACGTCGCCTATTACATCTTCAATGCCTAATCCAAAGAATGAAGGTCACGTACACAAGAACATTTCCTGTAATAAAATTGGGATGCAGACATTCACTGGTTCATTTCATTCATTTTTCTTTTACACAATCGGTTCTTCGCTTAATTGTGTATGTAATCATTTACTTCAATTCTCGTAGAACAAGGTATAACTTCCTACATGTTTATGTGGCTTCGTTTTCTTTATATCTGAATTTACGGCTTGCCGTACCTAGTACCGAGAAAAGGATGCTACGGCCACAGTAGATTAGCACGTCTCAGATTTGATTAAAAACTGTTCACACCAATCATAATCATCACTAATGTGAGGAGCATGTCAGTGGAAGCCTTTCAAAGGTTACAGACTTGTCTTATTAAGCCATTAACCACGAGAACGCATCGAATACAAAATTTATGATCGGCTAATTAACATGAATTCTCAAACGATAGCCATGACCGTCATATAAATACCGGTGGCAAAATGCGGAACCGATTTTATTGCATACAAGAATAGTTTACACGTTTGATAGTGGCGCCACTCTTGAGTGAACAATTAGGTTGGTAATTATGCAGATTAATTCATTAGAGTTGGTGATACGCTGAGAGATTGATGTTGGCTGAAAATTACAGAAGCCTTTAGAGATACAAAAGCATATCATTTTGGGCATACAATACAGGAACATAAGAACATACAGCATCAATAAGAAAATTGAAAATATTTCAAGCAACAACGCCATTCTGATTTTGTGTTTAGTTTTTTGCAAAACTTTCTGTCGTATTTGTATCCCGTAGGAAATCTACTAAACAGTAAACCTAAGATAAAACCTAAACAACAAGAAATGTCTGCAATCACGAGGTATAAAGCTATTAAAACCGTAATTAGAAAAGCTCATGACATTTTATGAAACGACTCAGGTAATTGTTTAGGAGATTATTGCTGGTGATATGCCGCTAAAATTATTGTCTATTCAATTTAATCTCATGGTCGAGTAGGTACCTTCCTCAGTCTCCAACAAAATTTTTAAAACTTTTCAGTCTCAGATTCAGCCGAAACCGAAACTTCCAAGGGCCATTCTGTAATTATTGTACATTTCCTTTTTTATCAATTGTACAATTTTGTTCTTACTCAGAATCAAGAGAATCAATACATAAATATATCCGATATTTAAAAATATACCCAAAAATATTATTTCTGTCCCTTTACTTTTTTTCATAGACTTAGTATGGCGGTTATGGAATGGAATCATAAAATGTGTACCTACTTATGTTTTTTTCAGTTGGCATCGAAAGCGCCTGTTTCTATAGTATTTGGATAAAGAATTTTTTTTTATCAATTCGCTCAAGTGGGTTTTTTTACGTACATTACAAACGCTAATAGCGTGTGTAATCAATCCTTTTTCAGTTCAGTCCCACTAGTGAACGCCCTTACTTTATATGTTACTTTAAGCTACGAGTATTTCTAGTGGGCTGCTAATAGTCCGAACATCAGGAAAATTCCGAAAATAAAAGTGCATTCCGATTAAACTGGCATATACTAAAGACCTCTCTTCCACTTACTTGACCGCAGATGTCAACCTCTGATGTAATCGAATTACAGAACTTTCTTCGAATACAATCAGTCTTGCTGTCGTCTTAAAAGAGCGTAACTCCACAAGCAATCCAACAAACTTACGCCTTTTTATGATAGCAGTAGGAATTCAATAGGTGCAGCCGTAGGTAATCAATCAACGGAATACCAACAATCAAGTAAATCGGATCTGATTCACACTCGAAGTGAAAATGGACAGAGTCACGCTTCTAATCGTGTACAAAAACGCACAAATCCAAGTAAAAACGTCAAAAGTAAGTAAACGTGATAAGAAGACGTGACCGGGTACCGTTTATTAAAGCCCACAATGATGCCGAAATGTTGGAGAAATACGTAGTGCGACGGTGGTTTGAGCAAACGGCATTTCACTGTCGGGACCGCGCGATTGGACGCTGATCAGCTGTATTTTCACTAGTAAGAGATATATTTACACAGTTTTCATTCATAAAACCTAAGAGAGACTTCAATAGAGAGATCTCTCTCCAGGCATATGTTTGTCTGGGGCCGAAATCCTCAGAGAGAAAGTTGGAAGTTGTATTTATGCAACGGATCTTTAAAATTTCGTTAGCGCGATGCAAAACACTTCGACAGTTGATGAAGTGACGTTTGTGGCTGAAGTTCTGCTACTTCACGACAGGTGTTGCTAAGGTCGCTAGCGCTACAAACTTGTGCTTAATCTAAATATATAAAAGGAGAAACTGACTGACTGACTGACTGACTGACTGACAGATCGACGCACAGCCTAAACGGCTAAACGTAGGCACTTGAAATTTTGAAGGGACGTAGCTTAAGTACCGTAGAGGTGCACTAAGAAAGGAATTCCCGAAATTCCCACGGGAACGGGAATTAGCGGGAAAATCCCGTTGTATGAAAAATCTAAACCGCTTAAGTTACACGCTTGAAATTTGGCATGCAGGTACTTTAGTAAACTTTAGGCTTAGTTGCAACGGGATATTGCGAAATTCCCACGGGAACGGGAGTTAGCGGGAAAATCCCGTTGTATGAAAAATCTAAACCGCTTCAGTTAGTCGCTTGAAATTTGGCTTGCAGGTGCCTTAGTAAACTTAAAGCTTAGTTGCAACAGTATATTGCAAAATTCCCACTGGAACAGGAGTTAGCGGGAAAATCCCGTTGTATGAAAAATCTAAACCGCTTCAGTTAGTCGCTTGAAATTTGGCATGCAGGTGCCTTAGTAAACTTAAAGCTTAGTTGCAACAGTATATTGCGAAATTCTCACTGGAACGGGAATTAGCGGGGAAATCCCGTTGTATGAAAAATCTAAACCGCTTAAGTTAGACGCTTGAAATTTGGCATACAGGTACCTTAGAAAATTCAAAGCTTAGTTGAAACAGGATATTGCGAAATTCTTACGGGAACGGGAATTAGCGGGAAAATCCCGTTGTTTGAAAAATCTAAACCGCTTAAGTTAAACGCTTGAAATTTGGCATGCAGGTACCTTAGTAAAGTTAAAACTTAGTTGCAACAGGAT
>BHDV01009378.1:73062-101728 GCA_005406045.1 Adoxophyes honmai
CCTCGCGCCTCGTCTCGCGCCTCGCGCGCGAGTGTGAATCAAGTATCAGGGTGTAAGAAATTTGTTGCCAGCTCATACCAGATTTTGAGAACAAAGACGAAAAAGAAAGACAGAAATATGGTAAGTGTCTAAGTATTTTGTTTAAGACTAGTAACTACACAAAAGTTATATACGATTACAACATACATACATACATATTCTCACGCCCATATTCCCATGAGGGGTAGGCAGAGCACATGAATTCAAAAATCTAGTGCCACGTTTAGCAAATTCAGGGTAACCAGATAGTTAAACGTGATATTACCCGTGTGGTGCCGGGTTAGAATAGCACCTCCCCCTTTCTTCCCGTGGGTGTCGTAAGAGTCGACTCTGGGAAAGGGTTAGTGTATTGTGGGCGATAGGCTAGCAACGATTACAAATACGTGTTAATTAAAGATTATTGGGGTACCTTTAGCAAAAGGCGGTCAGGACTTATAAAATTTTCGACGATTTTTTTCCCTCCGAAATGATTATCTTCTGTCGATGAAATTATATAGAGCGCATCAAAATAAGTATAAAATTTCAAATAAACTTTTTGGTCAGATCAACCAGTGCGGAGATACTGGGTAAAAGTTCAATTTAGGCGCAACTTAGAAAATCACAAAATGGCGCCAGCTGCGATAGGGCTCACAGCTGACTGGTGTAAATAGAGGCCCCGACACCGATTAAAAATCGGGCCGACAGCCGGCCAATGTGAACAGAGGCGCCGAGGCCCGATTATAAATCGTGCGGGCGCCCGACGCGGTGGGAACGAGCTCTTAGGTATGCTTTACGTGACTCTACATCTCTACATGCCTCTACTGTTGATACTAAAAGTGGCTACAAAATTTGGAATAATAATGGTTTTCACTTTGTCAAGTTTCGTGTGCTTTGCCTGACCCATTTGGAAATACAGGCATTAATTTATTTTCGTTACTGTCACTGTCAACCATGATATGACACGTCATGGGATCATTAAATTTGTTTAATAATTTGGAGCAATATCGGTACCTAATGTCCACGATTTTGTACGTTTTTTGTTGGAAAATTTGTACAACGTAAAATTTCGCGTTTGGATTTGAGAACTGTGTAAAAGGCGCTTTATGCTTCGTAAATGTTCCGTTATCTGTGGTGCGGAATTAAAAAAATCCGGTTTGTTTTGATACAGGTATTTTTAGCAGGTAGCTTTGATACCAACATACGGAGGCAAGAGAAATGCAGTTAATAATGTAATGAGGAACACTATTATGGTTCAGAAAATAGGTCTGTTATTCTTAGTTGTAGTTATTATTTAGAAAGATCAGGTAAGGTAAGGGCCCCAATTTTGGACAGTTTAATCTGACACGTACCAGTACCAGACACTTCGTAATCTTAAGTTAGTTAGTTTTGAATTGATTTATATTATACAAAATGGCTGTCGCCAGGCTGTATCTCACGATCCATGCTAGCTAGACTTTAGAAATTTACGCTCTAAAAACAAATGGCTTCTAAAAAAAAATATTTACGGGGCTCCCATCCAATCATGATTTTTTACAGTTTTTGGTACGGAACCCTTCGCGCGAGTCCAACTCGCACTTGGCCGGTTTAATGTCTTAAAAAAACACTTCATTATCTATGAACTTCTTCAAACATCTTGAGTATAAAAGTTTTTGAAGTCAGCTGATACATACATAGCACCTCGTAATGTTGTTACTAGTTATGCGATGGGAAAAAGTGTAATATCTATGCATTGCATAAGGCAAGTTCATCGCCCTGCTAGATGCATTCATCGGCTAGTACTAGGGACACAGTCAAGTTTGTGTCGGGCTCAAGGGTGATGTATGTTATGTTAGAATCATACGAATGTACAGATTGAAGGGGCAAATAAATTGAATGGAGACGTGTCGACCGCGGCATTTGTGCAAATGTTCCGCTGGCGGCGTTGTCTTCAGTTTCCATATTTTTTTTTCGTTAAGTAATTTGTAAACGAAATCGTTACCAAATCCATGATGGTTTTGATCACACTAGACGCTCTGTGCAATGTGTATTAGGTAGCTCCAACTTCGAGAAAGACGTCAGCCGCCGACTCCAATTCGTTTGGGTTGCGTTCGGAAAACTACGCAATGTCTTCTCGCCCGACATACCTACGTATCTCAGTGCCGGAAGATAAAAGTCGGATTTTTTTTACTTTTTGATACTATTCGTATAGAAAAGCGTGTTAGAGCGACTTAATCCAATTCTAAATTTTACTGTCGTATTGTTAAATCGAAACTAAAGTTTTCAATTTTGTTGTAACACACGTTAGAAGTGAATTCAAATTGTTATGTTAAACACGAGCCCTTTCTTGGGACACATTTCAAAAGCTTTAGTGTCGCACGCGCTTTGAATTTTGGTTAAATGTTTCCGTGAGAGGGGTAAATGTGAGTATATTTAAATTATATTTCAACAATTCCGTGTTGTATAGGGATCAGGATAACACCAAAAATTACGGTGGGAACCTGTCACTTCAATAATACCTCATAGGCGAAGGCTAGACGTTCAATAAATATTGACATCCTTCAATATTTATCTCATATTGTGATATATATTGATCGTCTAGTCTTGCTACATTGATGGAAAATACACTGAATTCATGAACAGATTGTGATCCATCAGTATTTTCATATTGCAGGATCACAATATTTATTGAACGTCTAGCCTTCGCCTTACAGAAATAACACATACAGACATCAGGCCTGTATTCCAACATCACAGGGTTTATACCTTTAAGTTTTTTTTAATTGCAACGTTTCTATTTGCACACATTAAAAAAGTTACTTTGTTACTGACAAAAAATTCTAAGTACACTTAGACCAGGGGTTCCCAAAGTTTGGGCTACGACCCACCTAATACAAGTAGGTATACAAAGTTGAGACCCATGAATAAAGGACTTTACAAATAACAAACGAAGTTTAAATACATTTTTTTATTACTTATTTTAAAAACTACCAACAAGTTGTCTCAATTGGAAGCTTGAAATTGTTTTCTATGTTTCGGCATCACTGTTGACATCGACTTCAACATCAACTTCAGAGATTGAAAAGTCCAATTTATGAATTCCGGTATTTAGTTTTAATGTCCACCGTATAGTAAAAGGGAGGACTTTTATAGCTTTATTCAATGGCCATCGGCTCAGTCATTCGGTGTGCCGATCTATTGGGTGGGCCCACTTAATATTGTCTCGCGACCCACCAGTGGGTCGCGACCCATAGTTTGGGAAACCCTGACTTAGACCATTGTGATCCACCTAAGCCAGTCTAAGTTGTCCTAGCGCACCTGGTTCTTCGTTCCCTTAAACAGTTCCTAGAAAACTGGTTTGCTATGGTCATGTCAAGCTAGTTTATATCTGCAAGGCTATTGCCTCGCTCGGAACCTGCATGAGCTTGTCGGAGGTACAATGAGCACACGAGACGCTAAATATACAAAACCGTGACTAATTCGCGTTTCGTGGCCACTTTAGCTTATTTTTTAGGTCGCAGGTTCTCTAAATCATACTTTAACCATTTCCTTAGTCGCCTCTTAGGACATCCACGGAAGGATTAGAGAAAGTAACGGTTAAATGAAATGAGTACTTAAAACTAAGTGGTGGTGTGGTTTCGCAATAGAATAATACCTCTCCATTTCTTCCGTGGATGTCGTAAGAAGCGACAAAGGTCTAGGTATGCTTTAGGCGACAGGCTAGCAACCTGTCACTAATATACCTCTTCCATCTGTTTTCAAACCTAAAATTATGCTAGAAGTCGCGAAACGTGAAATAGTCATATATGTCATAATTATAATTTTCTCTCCTACCTGCCTACCTCATTCGGGAACACAGGCGTGATTGTATGTTAAGTTTGTATGTATGTTAAAACAAAGTTGGGTTTATTAATGACTAGCTGTGCGCGCGACTCCGTCCGCGTGGAATATTGACCTTGGGTAGTTTCCCCCGTTTTTTCCACATTTTGCAGTGTTTCTTCGCTCCTGATAGTCGCATCGTGATGTTGTACAGCCTAAAGCCTTCCTCGATAAATGGTCTATCCAATAAAAAAAGATTTTTTCAATTTGGACCAGTAGTTCCTAAGATTAGCGCGTTCAAACAAACAAACTCTTCAGCTTTATAATATTAAGTATAGATAACCTCAAAGACCGTCGCACCATCTCTAAGTAGACCACAGTAACCAATATGACCTTTCCATTTTGGTGAATAATTTGCATAGCTTCTCAGCTTCAAGGTCGGTTAGTCACGTTAACACGGAAGTCATAAATGTTTTAGGAATAATTAAAGATATTATTTATCAATTTAAAATGCTGTTTAACTCTTTCTGTGTTAGACTGAATGACTTGCTAGCGATTGTGTTTCTAAGAGATTTTTTGCAAGTTTTTATTTGAGTTGCAATTTGTTTGATTGTTAAGGTCAAGTAAGGTTTGCAACGAGCTTTTAAGGACAATCTAAGTGTACGTACATTTGAAAGGAATATGCGAATATGTAATAATGTGAATCCCACCAAAAACATAAACGTAAAAAAGGAGAGCCAAGTTCAATACTAAAATCATGGTTGTGTGGACTTCGCCGCAAAAAGATTGAAGATCTAAATGAATGCCAAGTTCTATGCAAAATTCGTATATTAAATTATAGGAAAAAAATAACGTTATGCACAAGTATTAAACTTTATTTCTTTGCTTTATTGAATACATATAACGACTGTTGTTATTCAGAAATATGAGATCTTAAAGTAGGGTAGATTTGACTTTCATTACATCAGTGATTTTATGCAAAATCCAATTATTAATTTATAGGAAAAAAATAACGTTATGCACAAAAGTATTAAACTCTATTTCTTTGCTTTATTGGATACCTATAACGATTGTTGTTATTTAGAAATATGAGATCTTAAAGTAGGGTAGATTTGACTTTCATTACATCAGTCATGTTATAAAGTAATTATAGTATTTTAAAATTGCTTGAGGCACTATTTGTTTCATTTGGTAGAGTCATCAGTTAATTATATTATTCTTCGCCATTTTAACGTATTTTTCTATTTCAAAATTACAAACATCCGGTAGGGGCAATTCATACCCACAAGCACCCTTCGCAATGCTAACCCTTCGCATTTTTTATTAAATCAATTTTATTGCTCACTTCGTATATCCTAGTTACCAAGACTACTAAAATGATGCGTTTTGTAATTACCGATCTACCTATATTTCTGGAGTAGGTATATTTTTACTTGTGCACGGTGTTTAAATCTCGAAAACTGCTTTAATGATTTGGATAAAACTTTGTACTAACTTTTATCTTTAAACTTTTATCTCTACTTTGGTTAGCAAAACTGTATTTTCAAGTTGTTAACTTTTGTTTGTTGTTATTGTAATTACTAATATAAGTTCTTGTGTGCTGTCGGGATAGAAAAATACTTCTCCATTTCTTCCGTGGATGTCGTAAGAGGCGACTTATGAAATAGGTTAAGGTATGCTTTAGGTGCTGTGTGGTGCCGGGTTAGAATAGCACCTCCCCCTTTCTTCCCGTGGGTGTCGTAAGAGTCGACTCTGGGAAAGGGTTAGTGTATTGTGGGCGATGGGCTAGCAACCTGTCACTGCAACATCACGTTTAACCATCTGGATATCCTGAAATTGCTAGACGTGGCACTGAATTTTTGAATTCATGTGCTCTGCCTACCCCTCTTGGGAATACAGGCGTGAGAATATGTATGTATGTATGCTTTAGGTGACAGACAAGTAACCTGTCACTGTCTTACTACCTCTTCCATCTGTTTTCAAACCTAAAACTATGCTAGAAGTGGCTGCGATTTCATAGTTATAAAGTTATAATCATGGTTTTATCTATGTCGCGTTTCCCATTTGGGGAACATAGTTGTGATTGTATGTTTGTAAGGTAAACGTCCCTGTGCTCGACACTGACCCAATACTTGGCACTTGCAACCTTATGGCATTGTAAGACAGGTAACAGATGGGTGTCATCTATAGGGCGTTGAGGCGTCGTACATTGGTACTTTTACCTTATGTAATAAGCTCCGTGACTTAGCTCCATCTGAGAAAGACCTTAATATTTCCCATGGACAAGTTAACTATCAGAATTTGGCCATTTTTAACCGACTTCAAAAAGGAGGAGGTTCTCAATTCGATCAATTTTTTTTTTTTTGTGTGTATGTTACTCGATATCTCGAAAACCCGTGGACCGATTTTCAAATTTTTTTTTTAATCGAAAGGGTATAACTCGAAATTGGTCCCATTGGCACGAAACCAGGATCTGATGATGGAATCTTGGAGAAATCGAGGGAACTCTTCAAATTTTATATGGAGATGTACGGCGTTTTCGGTAATTTGTTGATGAAGTCAAGATTTTACATTCAGTAAACAGAATACTTTCAAAATATTGCTAATTTGAAGTCGGTTTTTTTTGTTTAAAATTATTACAGAAAATTGTTCAGTAAACGAGACGGTAGGAACTCTCCAAAGCGCCTCCATTGGTCGCCGAAGTATGCGGTCACAGACATACAACGCGAAACATAGTACGTAGTTAGGAACTATGTTGAACGCGGAAGACAAACCGTTTGGTCCAGAGAACGTTGTGAACTAGAAATCGTTTCCTTACGTTCACTACATACAGTCAATCTAAAATGGGCTAGGTAGAGCACACAAAATTTATACAGATGACTAAGGAATTAGATTAAGGTAAGGTAGGTATAATTTAGACGACAAGCTAGCAATCTGTCACTATTATACCTATGCTCAAAATCCGGAAACGGAAAAATTCCGTTCGGAAGCTTCCGAATGTGTGTGGCCGTCCATAGATTTTGTATGGATTGACTGCGTTCGATTTTCCGATTCGGGATTCCGAACGGAAAAATTCCGAATGTATATGGCCGGCCCAAAACCTAAAAAAATATTCTAGATGTAGCCATGTAATGTGAAATGATCATGGATTTGTCCATGTAGCGTTTTATGCGCTCTGCCTACATCATTAGGGAATACAGGCGTGATGTATGTATGTATGTATGTAAATTTCAGCTCCATATCCGACGAGTAAGTTAAATGCAAATGTAGTTAGAAAACTGGGTATTATTTTGTAAATATTACGTTTAGGCATGTTTTGGGCAACTGGGTTTTACTGCTTTCATGTTTCAACCTAATATAAACCAACCTGTGGCTGCGAAGCATCAAATAGACCTGGTTTTGACACTTGTATCGTTTCGTGTGTTCTGCCTACCCCATTAGGGAATACAGATGTCATCACAAAAAGCAAAGCCTACTCATCTGTCTCTCAAATTAGAGGTCGGTTGTTACTACTAGTTAGGTATATGCTTGTAATTTCTTTTGTGCAGTAAAGTGTTTGTGTACTTACTTTTAATACCTACTAGGCAAGTGCCTACTGATAGTTAATTTGACCCTTGTTGCAACATCCTCAAACGGAATGGTGTCGCTTTTGTAAATAATACATCAACTAAGACTTTTTTATGTTAGCTACCTAGATAATAAATAAATAAAATAATATAATGACTCTACGTCGATGCATACGGTATAGAGTTCATTAGTTACTATGATAGTTTAGTATACTTAGATTTCAGAGAGCATAACGAGCTTACGCGAATCGTTTTAGGATTTTTTTAAAATACTGTTATTTAAATGAGCTACAAATGTTGTTATAAAAGAAAGGTAGATTGGTAACAATCACACTACGTTTTTTCAAAGCTAACAGGCTATCACCTAACTAACAAAGATTGAATCATCTTACTAATTACAAATAGACGCCGGATGGAAATAGTTTCGATGCTATTAATTAAAGAATTCTACTGCAATGTCGGCGTAAAGAGATACCGGATTAACAAGTTACACGACGATGCTCTAACGGGTTGTATTTCTTGCAATGCCGACGTTTTATACCCAGATGGCAATACCAAAAACAAATGAAGTGGGAAAGGAAGAAGGAGTTGCTTGAAAGTTTATATGAATTACGACATGCCAATTCGAACTGGCCAGTAACATTTGAATTATGCCACTGATAAACAAAAAAGTTACGGAGATACCTAATTGCCAAAATGATGTAAGTTCACGCACAACGCGTAGCCGACCGTTTGAACCGACTTTTTGTTGGTTCCATTCAATAACCGCCGAGTGCGACCGTTAAACACCTGCCGGTTTGCCGCGCACCTAACATCGCCGATAAAAAGCCAAGATAAAACCGCCAAAACAGTTGAATAAAAATTAAGATTTTCACCAAGAATCTGACAACAGTTACGTCTAACGAACCTCACTTAATTATACGAAAAGCCAGGCTATAAAGCCGAAAGGCACCACGTTTTCGTACAGTTATGCGTTGTGCAAGATAACCAGAATAAAGATAAGACTGTTTGCTTTTGGAGCGTGGAGCTAGCTCTAGCACGCCGAGGCTGAGCGTAATCTTTATAAGCGCGTATAAAGTGCTTAACTTGATCAGTATAACCAGTTTCGAAGCATTCTTAACGGTTAAGGCGCTGCGGCTTCAGCGGCTTGATTGATGACTGAACATTTTTGTGACGCGAAACTCACCGCCCGTTCGGAGCCGAGGGGGAATGCACCAGCTTCACCGCGAACAGGAACTGAATCGCACACACGAGAAGACAGCATAGGTTGAGGGACAGTGTCAACGCACACAGAGCTAACGTCACTTCGTACACCACAGCGAACTCCTCGGGGGCACTGGTCGCGGGCGCGGATATCTTCAGGAGGAACAGGAGCGCAAGAAGCGCCAGGAGTAGACTGACGAGGCAGAGGAGCGCGAGGGAGGTCAACGCCTCTTCCGTCGCCGCTCGCAGGCTCCTCGATCGTCCAGGAACTGTTCTAACCGGTGCGCCGCTCGCGTTGCCATTGGCGATCTTCGGCGGCGACGCGACAACAGGAGCGACCACCGGGATGGGTGGGTTACTGGTCTGCTGGCCAGGGCTGACGCTCGCCGACGTCCCTCCAACGGAGTGCTTGGAAGAGTCCAAAGTGGACACGTTGAGGGGTAAGTGATGGTGCGGCCGCCGTGGCATGTTTTGATAGCGCTGATCGGCATCGTTCGCCGCCGGCGGCCGCGTCGCATGTTTCAACATCACTCGCTTACGCCGCGGCTTGCCATACCGCCGACCTGTTCTGTGGCATCGGGCTTCTTTACGCGACCGTCTCGACCGGCGGCCGCGGGCTCACTGAGACTGAGCGCAGCCCCTCTCTTACCTGCCTATAATTATGTCAATCATAAAAACAGGGTGTGCACGGGCAGACTGCGCCTGCCGCCTCCGACGCAGCGTCAGCTACCCTGACGATATACGAATGACAAAACAAAATAACTGTCAATACGTCTGTTTACAAAACAAATTGTACTTTGTTTGGAATATGAGGCGATTGTCTCATCGTTTAAGGTAATTGAAAGCGCGAGTGTAATTTTAAACAGCCAGTGAATCAGCGTCTGTCATCAATGAAAGTATTTAGATATGAAAACAATTTTCTTCCAAGCCCCTTTTTAACACTAGACGCTTAAAGAACACTATACTCAACTAGGTAGGTACTTAACAATAAATCTATTTCCTTTATTCTATTGTTCTTTTACATCGGCTAGAATTACATTGACGTAAATACTTTACTTCTTTTGATAAAACTAAACATTAAACTAAGTGTCATTGTAATTCTACCCTTTTAATGTATTACTTTGACTCTACCTATATACATACAAACATATGTGACCATCACGCCTATAGGCCTATACCTATCCTTTGATAAGGTAGGCATAGGCAGAGTGAACGAAATATTACGTAGACAAAACCATGTTTATTTTACGTTTCGTGTGCTTCATTTAAACCACTTGCGAATGCATGCATGCGTAATGTATGTATCTATGACTCTATTGACTCTTCATATTGTAATGAAACTTATTAAATTATTTAGTATGGATATTTTTCTGATTCTTTTATGATTTTTTTGCAATGTGTAAAATCCCATCTTTCAACCGGTTTCTCTATACATCATCATTGACAAACCTAAGGAACTCAAATATAATTGAAAAACTCCCAACATATATTTTCAAACTTTAAATATCATCCAAACTCGATCGCCTTTCGAAAAATCGATTGGCTTTTGAATGAAAAAAACTTCATCGAAATCGGCTTATCTGTTTAAGAGCTAAGACGCCACAGATAGTCAGACATTACTGTCAAACATAACACCCCTCTTCGTTTGCTTCGGGACTTAATAATGTATAACTGTTCTATTCCAAAATATGAAAATAACAGATAATATTATGAATATTATAGTATGAACTAAGTATATGCCATTTTGCCAATATTCTAATGAACTTTTTTTTTAGGTGCAGTAAATTCTGTAACCGAATTCTATCTAAGTAGGTACATGTAAACTTGTAAAAGTATCGTTGCAGCTTTGAACTTTTGCCTACTGATGTTTGTCGTTCACTCGGCATAGACTGCAGTCTATGATTATGCATCTAGTATTGAGGCTAGAACACAAAACATATAAGTATAGAAGTAAATCTCCAAGTGAGCTTGAGAAACGCACATATAGACACATCCGCTTGATAAGCATGTAAACGATTCTGCAATTTTTCAAGAAATGAAAAACTACCGGAGTCGTGAAACCAGAAAAGTGTTTTCCATTAGCTTACTGTAAAATACTGAAATCGTCGCAAGATATTAAAATTAAAAAAAAACTGAAACGACGCATTTATTTTAATAAAAAATGTTTCACTTATCAACTATTCAAACAACTAGACACAAAAGAAAAGCCACTACCACAATAGGTTTCAGTGCAATGTCAGAAAGACTCCAATAGAGAGATCTCGCTCCAGGCAGATGATGTATTTAGGAGCCTACGTCCACAAGTCTAAAGTTGGAAGTTGTTATGCAACTCGAAAATTCGTTAGCGCTATGTAGAACATTTTGACAGTTGATGTTGTTTGTGGAAGAAGTTCTACTACTGGACCATAGGTGGCGCTAGGGTCGCTACATAATAATTGGCATCCCTAAAGCTACTGCCGAGCGTAGGCATGAAAAATAAAGTAAGTACAGTCACCAGCACCAATATCTGATGTAATAAGCCTGCAATAAATATCTGATACGACTCTTTATACCAGGGGGAGTTGGACGTGTCAGATACTTTTGCATGCGTCTACGTGGCAGAAATGGATGCTGGTGACTGTACAGTCAGGGAAATTCGATGTTTAGCAGGTTGAGATACTTCTAAAATTTGCCTTATTACTATTTCCAGCCAGTTGCACGACATAAATACTCAATATTGAACTTCATGGTGAAGTTTGTCCTATAATACGAACAAATTATGAAGGCGGTCAACCTGCTAAGCATTTAGATTCCCTGACTGTGCATGCGCTTGATTGTTTTCTGTATGTATTTGTTTTGTGTCTAGAGTTAGACAGAGTATTTATAGCATTCCTTGGCGCCTGACAAATGCGTCAGAGTTATCAGCTACGTCCATCGTTAACCAGGAAGAGATAAACAGGGCATTCAACCTGACACCCATTTAGCTGTGAAATACCTAAAGTGGGGTTCGGGAAGGTCAAGGACTTTATTTCATGCCACCATAGAACCTTTTCACAGAAAAAGTTATTATGTTTTCCCTTGTTAATTAATGGGATGTCACTGTGACGTTTATTGTGATTTGGTTCCATGGTGGCCCATGAATTAAAGTCCTTGACTGTACAATAGACTTGTAAAATAAAAAAACCGGGCAAGCGCGAGGCGGACTCCCGCACTGAGGGTTCCGTACAAACAGATTACAACGCCATCTAGTGACAGATTTTCGAACTAATGATAAATTTTAACTTTATTTAATAAAAAGAAAACTACTTGGTAGATTTTGTTCAAACCAATTTTCGTTGATAGTTTTTATGGTAATGTACATCATATATTTTTTTTAGATTTATCACTCTTTTATTTTAGAAGTTAGAGGGGGGGGGACACAACTTTTTCAACTTTGGAAGCGTCTGTCGCGCAAACTATTCACTTTAGAAAAGTATGATGTTAGAAACCTCAATATCATTTTTGAAGAGCTATCCATAGATACCCCACACGTATGGGTTAGATGAAAAAAAAAAATTGAGTTTCAGTTCCATGTATGGGGAACCCTAAAAAATTATTGCTTAATGCGGTTCACAGAACACATCTACTCACCAAGTTTTATTAGTATAGTTCTCATAGTTTCTGAAAAAAGTGGCTGTGACATACGGACAGACGGACAGACATGACGAATCTATAAGGGTTCCGTTTTTTTGCCATTTGGCTACGGAACCCTAAAAACAACCCATCTTCCCTCGTGTGGTGTTGGGCTTAGAATTACTCCTCTACATTTTCTTCCGTGAGTGTCGGAAGAGGTGGCTGAGGAGAGGTTACATTATAAGCCAAGCCGTATTCAGTGGGGTATGTATGTATAAGCAGGTATAGAAGCTACAATTGTGTATTAAAACCATACATATGGAGTAGGCAGAGCATACGAACCGCTACATAGAGAAAACCATGAGTATATGCGAGTATTTCTCGTTTCGTGGCTATTCCTAGCATAATTTATAAGTGTTTATTTGGCAGTTATAAAAGTGACAGGTTGCTAGCCAGTCGCCTAAAATATATCTGCCGGCTTAGCATAGTAAGGGGCTAGTAGAGACGCGCGCTAGATAGGTTATACCTGTCACTGTCTAACTAAAGACGTCAGAAAATGACAAGTATCTATCCCGTGGACGAGGCGACATGACTGTGCTACCGTGCAGCGTGCTAAGCCTACTGTATCAATTTCTTTAGTCGCCTCTTACGACATCCACGGAAAAAATGGAGAGGATTTATTCTAAACCCGACATCGCACAGGTAAGTGACCCTATATAAGTATAAACCTCGTCAGATAAGTCAACAGGTGTTTATAAAGTTATTATGTCTAACATTTGCCGTCCTGGCTCAGATGCACTAATTAAAATCGCAATAACGCGTCCTTAACCTGCATTAATGCATCTGCTTGCCATTTTATTTTAATTATAAACAAAAACACCTGTTTTTTAATACTAAAAAGAACCTCCCACTTTGTACTTTATGGCTTGAATCGTGTGTTTAGCCATATGCATAATACCTAGGTAAATTCGGACATGACGTCTCGTAAGTATTTGTAAATAAATAGGGACTTAATCACGCTTTGTTATGATTTTATTTACCTCGAAGTTTTGACAGAGTTTTCAGTTGATACTAATGGTGATTCCTGTCGCTGCAACTTGGCCGACGTCAAGGTAATTAAAATCAGAACAAAGCGGAATAAAATCCCGCGTATATAATAATTGCGTAAGAACCACGAAAGTTTAAAACATTGTATAACATCTTAAACGGGGCAGGCAGAGCATTCAAAACGTTACGTATCTAGACAAAACCCTAACGTTTTTACGCTTCGTAGCCACTATAATACAATTTTAGATTCGAAAGGAGATATAACAGTGACAGGTTCATCAGGATCATCATTTCAGCCATGAGACGTCCACTGCTGAACGTAGGCCTCCGCTTTAGACTTCCATTATGTTTGTACATGTTGGAAGCGACCTGCATCCAGCGTCGTCCAGCGACCTTTTTAAGGTCGTCTGTCCATCTTGTAGTTGGACGTCCTCTGCGCTTGCTGGTCCGTGGTCTCCACTCGAGCACTTTTGAATCCCATCTGCCATCTGCTCTTCGTGCAATGTGGCCTGACCATCGCCACTTCAACTGTGTCATGGTTTTGCCTATGAAGTGTTTCGTGCGCTCTGCCATTGCCATTGCCATCCCGTGTGGTGCCGGGTTAGAATAGCACCTCCCCCTTTCTTCCCGTGGGTGTCGTAAGAGTCGACTCTGGGAAAGGGTTAGTGTATTGTGGGCGATGGGCTAGCAACCTGTCACTGCAATATCACGTTTGACCATCTGGTTACCCTGAAATAGCTAAACGTAGCACTGGATTTTCAAATTCATGTGCTCTGTCTGCCTACCCCTCTTGGGAATAAAGGCGTGAGAATATGTATGTATGTATGTATGCCATTCGAAAATACAGGCGTGGTGTATGTATGCAGCATGCCAACGTCTACGCAGCCTTTCCACAGTACTGAATACTATAGTTTAAAAATATACACAGGACATTAGACACAGGATGTCCCCAAGAACAAGTGTCTCGGCACGTGCAGTTTGCACCTGTCCCAACCTGGTGCCAGGTGCTAGGCTAGCCTCGAGTTAGATAAAAACTCAGTCAGATGGGCAACATGAGGTGAAATATTTTGCGTCATCTTTTTCCTTCAAACTTAAAAAACTTCTTATAAGTAGATCACTCTGTAATCCGTACAAGATTGTTTAGAGTAATCAGAAATTAATACATTTGACTCGGGCAACGTTTCACTGAGCCCTTCAGCTATGCCAACCGATATTGGGATGATGGGTTGATGACAGGGTTAAAAATATATCATTGTAATTAGTGCGTTTGTTAGATTAAGGAAAAAAATAGACACGTGTTTTTGGTTTATCCAATAATTAAACATCGACAAATGTAAAGATTCTTTACAAAAATTGTACCAAGTAGTGGCATCACCTGAAACTTCAGAGCAATGTATTCTAGTCATTTCTTGCTTGTCAAATAAAATAAAAAATATGACCGTGACCGAATTGTATTGCGTCAAGTTGGTGAAATAGGGTCCTGGACACATAGTAGGTATATCTCTACATTTTAGTAAATAGGTATGACAACATAAATATAGCGTGAAAAGAACCTTCAAGATACTAAACTCAACTAAGGCTTATAAGCAAGAAGGAAGCCTCACAACTCTCGCCGTACTGGTCCGGTTACATCAAGGATATCCGCTAAAACCACAAAATTTAGTAATGCTGGCCACTTAGGTATCAAATTCTTAAAAATACTTACATTACTGTATTTCCTAATGGGGTAGGCAGAGCCCACAAAACGTGATAACATTTAACCTTGTACCTGCTAACTATTTCTGATCAGATCCGATGCAAATCGTTGGGTGGAAATAGTCATTTGAGATCCCATCATTAGTATGGAAAATCTTCGAAGCAAGTAAGTGGTTAGTGAGTCTTGTCCGCGGCGTCTGAAAAAGTTGCATCTGCTGTAGAGTGACCACGTGTCCATGCTTAATTAGGACTCTATTGTTGCTGTCAGATTTAGTTCAATTTAGAACATACATACATTACAATCACGCCTATGTTCCCAAACGGGGTAGGCAGAGCAAACGAATCGTGACTTAGACAAAACCATGCAGCCACTTCTAGCAAAGTTTTAGGTTTGCAAAGATGGAAGAGGTAGAATAGTGACAGGTTGCTAGCCTGTCGCCTAAACCATACCTAAACCTATTTCCTTAGTGGCCTCTTACGACATCCACGGAAAAAATACAGGGGTGTTATTCTATCCCCACACCACATGGCAACTGTAAAGGCTAGGAAAATGAAGAGCATGGAATGATAAAAGAAACATTCATCAAAACTACTAAGCCTCTTAACCTACCTGTCATAATTTAAAACCATGATAATGACTATTTCACGCTTCGCAGCCACCTCTAGCATAATTTTAGTAGTTCAAGTCGACACTTTTTTTAGGAAAAAATACTTTGTGCCAGATTTTTTGCAGTGCATTTTTCTTGCCAATCGTACTTGGTAATTGCTTAAATCAAAATTGTATTGATTTTGTTTTTATTCAATGAAGAACAGATTGTCTTTATGGTCACCCTAAAGCGGGTCTTGTCGCAAGAATGTTGCCATTCTAGTTAGCTTAGAGCGCGCTAGTCTAGCCCAGCTGGCTTTGCATGGCTAGGCGTTAGTCGCGCGCGAGATAAACTATACCTCTGTCACTGTCTAATTAAATCACTGAATAAAATAATAGTCCTAGGTATGTACGGACGGTCCACTCGCGAACAAAAATCATGTTTGCTAAAAAAATGTTGTCAATCTCTTTTTTTAAATGCTGCAAGCGAAATTGAAACTTTTTGCGTGAACCCAGCGTTTACTTACATTCCGAAGGATGCCGCTGACTCGAAACTTCGATAAACCTCGAGAAACGTCGAAATACCTAGATTTTATTGTTTTTTTCTTTTAAGACACTCGTTAACACAGCAGTTTTTTATTTATTTAACACTGATTTTAAGACCCTTTCCCCTAAGTTGTATTTATGCAACCGATCTTAGAACAGTTTGACGTTTGTAGAAGAAGTTCTACTACTAGACGGTAGGTGGTGCTAGGGTCGCTACAACTACAACATGATAAATCTAATAAAAAAATATCCTTGAAAATCCTAATGAAGTTTTGAAATGCGTTTAAATTTGTTTATCATGTGACGGCGTTAGGTTAAATATTCCTACACCCGTAAACACAACAAATATCAGCCATTATCGAATTTATTTGTTTAAACACAGATAACTTTCGATCATTACGTAATTGGCTTAGGTCAAACAGATAAACTCCGATCAGATGTGTTTTGTCATCCCAAGTGCTCGGTCTGTGTATCAATTAAAGAAGAATTATGTCGTGAGTATTTTTATACGTTTTCTAACATTCTTACAGTATCCTATGCAACTGCTCAAGAAAAACCGGCCAAGTGCGAGTCGGACTCACGCACGAAGGGTTCCGTACCAAAAACAGCAAAAAAAAAAACATGTTTTTCCTATGGGAGCCCCCTTTAATTATTATTTTGATTTTAGTATTTGTTATAGCGGAAACAGAATTACATCATCTGTGAAAATTTCAACTTTCTAGCTGTCACAGTTCGTGAGATACGGCCTGGTGACAGGCGGACAGACAGCGACGTCTCAGTAATAGGGTCCTGTTTTTACCCTTTGGGTACGGAACCCTAGTAAGGGACCTTAAAACACGAGTGTGTGTTAACGAAACGAGCGAAGCGAAACTCGCGTCTTTTAAGGCTTAAGTAGTCTACTTACATAAGTTACATACAATCCGTACCAATATATTTTGTGTTTGTTTGTTTATTTGTTTGTTTGTTTGTTTGTTTGTTTGTTTGTTTGTTTGTTTGTCCGTCTTTCACGGTTAAACGGAGCGATGGATTGACGTGATTTTTTAGGTAGAGATAGTTTAGGGCATGGAGAGTGACATAGGCTTCATTTTGTCTCTTCAAAACCCCCCATTTCCCTAAAGTGAGGAGTGGAAGTTTTTAATATAGAAAGCTATTAATGTGTGCTATCACTTCTGTGATACCCCGAATTTAACGCGAGCGGAACCGCGGGCAAAAGCTAGTATTTTATATACAAACATATTATAAATACTCTAAAATGGGTTAAAAACTCCGATGGTCAATGAATTGTATTAATGCCAGTGCTATTTGAGACTAACTAAATACGGGCGATGTGTCTTATGGGGTCGTTACACGTACCGAGTAGAGTGGCGAGAGAGTGTTCTCGGCCGAGTACTCGGTTCGTGTGTACTATTGTTTTCATAGAACACACGAACCGAGTACTCGGCCGAGAACACTCTCTCGCCACTCTACTCGGTACGTGTGATCAAGGCATAAGGGCGCCAAACAAACTCGGAATTTCGTTTCGTACCTTTCCATATTCAAGCATTATTTCTAAAGTGAAAATAATTTGCAGTGACCCTAGCGCCACCTATCGTGAAGTAGTAGAACTTCTTCCACAAACATCATCATCATCATCATCATCATCATCATCAGCCTATATACGTCCCACTGCAGGGCACAGGCCTCCTCTCAGTATGAGAGAGCTTGGGCGATAGTTCCCACGCGGGCCCAGTGCGGATTGGGAACTTCACACACAACGTTGAATTACTTCGTCGCTGTGTGTAGGTTTCCTCACGATGTTTTCCTTCACCGAATAGCTCGTGATAAATATCAAATTTAATATCGCACGTAAATTCCGAAAAATTCAGAGGTGCGAGCCCGGGGTTTGAACCCACGACCCTCTGCTTGGGAGGCCACAGTTCGAACCGCTGGGCTATCACGGCCACAAGCATCACCGACTGTCAAAGTGCTCAACTTCGCGCCAACGACGTTTCGAAGACCGGTTGCATAAATACAACTTCCAACTTTCTCTCTGTGGACTTCGGTCCCCACTCCTCAGGCATAACATCTGCCTGGAGAGAGATCTCTGTTGGAGACTTTCCCACATTGATGACCCTGGACTTTGGACATTTAACAAAAAATTCCTCGACTAACAACAAACTTCTGTAACCGCATAGTGTAAAAAATCCGTTGTACTGTGACAGCTGTTTTGACACATCGACGCTGCAGCGGCCGTGAAAGCAATACTGTTTAGAAAATAAGACTTCAATATAAAGACACTTTGTTACCTTAAGTTAATATTTACATAGGTACAGATATAATTTATGTACCTAAACCTAGTGCATAATATTTATGCATCGGTAAGTTACGGTATAGGTACGTCGGCATGTGAAGCGTCAGTCAATTTTTGTATTAAATTAGTGTATATTTTACAATATCTGGAAGTTTATTATTATTTTTATTTAATTATTATTGCCGTATGGTATTGAGTTTGGAAAAAATCCTCTCCATTTCTTCCGTAGATGTCGTAAAGGGCGATTAATAAAATAGGGTTAAGGTCATACTTTAGGCGCTGCGCAGACGACAGACTTTTGTGCGATCGAGTCTGCGGAGCAATAAAATCTCTGAATGGCGCGCAGACAGTTTCCATTCAGAGTTTTTATTGCTCCGCAGACTCGACACTATAATACAATTCCGTGGCTATATCTGTCACTGTCTCATTATTAGACCCCGTTATCTTGTCGCGAAGATTTTGTTTTTCAGTAGATTATGAATAATTTTTTATCGACCTTTATATCGATGTTTAATAATGCACTTGAATTTTCTCATTTTAAGTAAGTATAATATACTGAAATTCAATTAAAACGTTTTGTTTGACATCACGAAAATCCCTATATACCTAACCCTTATTTACACTGACGATGTACAGGTGCGTAAAGTTTATCGTCTCTATTGTGGAAAAAAAAATTAGTAATCCTAATTAGTGTTTACTCTAGGCTTTTATTTCTTCGTTTATTATTATACATATCTTCATACAAAAGTAATAAATAGTACCTAGTGACACCTCTTGGAAATTATCAGTGTCAAAAAGTATCGACATCTACATTAGTCGATAATAAAAAAAAATCATACTCTACTAGTAGTCTCAGAAAATGACAGGGAGTATTTCCCGCGCGCGAGTTGTGCTAGTGGGCCTGTAGATAGTTATGAATGTATTTTCAGTTGTAGCGAGACCTTGACATTCATTCGACTCCTGCGCATAGCTCGCGTCCAAATTGTTTGTGTTGATAATTCCGATTAAATTTTGAGGTTAGAAATCGTATAAAAGCCGGCATTCAAAAATTTGGTAACATGATTTTTTTTCTTGATTTATTATTACTCTATTCGAGTGTGGCTTGTTTCTGTGCACAAAAATAAATTTAAAAGATTATTGCGCCATGTTGTGCAATAGTATCAATGGGAGACCTCTGTATTGTATTGTAATTCATTCACTTGCTGACTTTGAAAGAGCATAGACGTAAAAATTGTGTTTTAGTGTTTGATTGAGAAGGTATGTACCTAACTCCAATATTAGTTGCCACCCTGGGCTTCCTCCCTTTTTAACCGACTTCAAAAAAGGAGATTCTTAATTCGGCTGGTTTTTTTTGTCATGTCACGTATTTAAACTATTTAAAGTAAGATATTTTGGTACTTTAGATACATGTAATAAAGATTATGTTAGGGATAATATTGCTAGGTAATTTGCCACTCAAATTGTGTATTTAAAAATATGCCAGAAGTGGCCACAAAATGTGAAATAGTCATGGTTTCGTCTATGTAGCGTTTCGTGTGCTCTGCCTACCCCATTTGGGAATACAGGCGTGATGTATAAGCCACGTTTAGCTCATTTTGGGTTTAAAGTTAGACAAAAGAAGTATTACCTGGGTCGATCAACTATTTTATGTCCCTGTTTGCCATGGTTACGTCTCCTGAGTCACCGAGTAAAATTGTGATTTTCTAGGATATAATCCGCTATAAGTTAAGATTTACAGTTGTAGGCATTTCTTTATGACACATCTCCTGAGCATAAAACGGGACCTAAATTACAACCTTTTTCTAAGCAACTCTATCACAGTTGTCCCCTGACTTACGGGACCGAATAACAACACAAAATAGTTGATTGGCCCACTTACATCCTTAGTCAACACGCAAGAAATACAGAAAAAATATCTAAGTATTGATGCAATGTGTGCACCGCTTTACTATGCGGCACTGACAGCTAACGCCTCAAAACATTCTACACATGTCCAACCAATGTTTACCTATTTGTGACTGTTTACATAAACGTTAAACGATGACCATTATACTCTATCTTTATGCAAATACACTATCAGACGATAGGCGAATTTATTTACAAGATAAGTCGGGATTATAAATTCCGGGCAGATATACAAACGATGCATTGCAACTACGGTCCTGGAAGGACCAAGTACTCGAAATTGAGAAACGTTTTTTTGATTTTGCGCCTGTAGAAAAATACAATAATATTACGGGGACATAGCCTATCTGATTTCGGCTGTCTGCAAGTAAGTTGAACGGGTGCCATGAATTTCACATTTTTTGTCTAAAACCGAGTTTAGCGTAAGGGTCAGTTCACACCGAGACGTAGCGCTGCGCAGCGCTACATAATTATCGCATAATACCGAAAATTTTGCTGAAAGTGGGACTTCATAACCTTTAAGCATCTTCTCTCATCTCACTCATCTTATAAAATACGGATAACTCACGTTTTAAATCGAGTTTAGCTCAACATGTTTCGGGCTAATTTGCAGCCCTTCATCTAGAAGCCGCGGCGGCTGCTCCCGCTCTTATTGCGTGACTGAGATGAAGGGCTACGAATTAGCCCGAAACATGTCGAGCTAAACTCGATTTATAACGTGAGTTATCTGTGTTTTATAAGATGAGTTAGTCTCACGGTAGTTTAATGTTTAACCAACATTAAACCATTATGTTTGCAGACAAATCATGGACGTGGTGGTGGTTGGCTGCGGCGCGTCGGGCATGGCGGCTCTGCGGCGCCTCCATGATGCGGGGCTGAAGGTCCTGGGGCTGGAAGCAGCTGACAGGATCGGGGGCAGGATCCACTCCGTGGGCTTCGGAGCTGGGAAGGTGGATCTAGGAGCGGCGTGGTAAATATTATTAGGCGCAGTGGTCTTAGCACAGCAAGGCGCGAGTAGAGATACGCGCGAGATAGACTATACCTGTCACTGTCTATTAGAGACGTCAAAAAAAGACTGGTAGACTATTTCGCGTGCGTGGCGACCAGCTTACGCTCTCAAATAAGTCATGGATGCAAAAAATGGGCATAAAAACCTAACTTTGTGACCCGTGCGTTCTAACTCCGCTGATGCAAGCTAAATACCTTAAGTAAAGGAACAATCTGAAAATCGGAAATTCGTATTTCCTCCAAAAAAAAAACCTTTTGCGATTGGAAATTTGCTTTTGCAACATGTCCTATGTGTCGGGGCAACGGAAAAGTTAACTTTGACTCACAATCACTCCAGTCCCTACTTACACTATTCGGCATCACACTTGGCAAGATTTATGGGGTACATTCGCGCATTCCAGGGAAAAAGCGATGCGCGAACTTACTAAGAATATCTATGAAAGGAAAATGCCTTTAACATGCTTCGGTGCGGTGTACAGCGCTCCGCATATTTACGGAACACAGCCCACTAACTTACCTACTTAATACGTTACCTCATGGTTGAATCTACTTAAACTAAATTCTCAAACAGGTGTCATGGCGAGAATGAAAACGTAGTGTTCGATCTGGCGAACCCTCTTGATTTACTCGGTAGACCGGACAAAGAACATCCGTATTACGTCCTGTCTAATGGAGAACTTGTGCCCAACGATACCGGAGAAGCCATTGTCGGCGCCTTCAATGAAGAAGTGGAGAAAGCTGATAAGAACACGAAGAAGGGCATCGCTGAGTGCGTGAGGAAAGCGTAAGTTTTAGACTGCTAAACTTTGTGATGTTATGTGATGTCCAAAAGTCAGTACTAATTGATACTTGAGTCAATCAAGTATTTTATGTTGCTAGTGCATGGTAGCTTTTTTTTAAAAGAAAGGAAAGGATGTATCCCAAGGCTTGAGGCAGCTCGAAAGTATGATAAGATGATGTCTCCCGCAACAGATCAGAATTCGGAACCATTTGAGATGATATCTGTCCGAGAATTTCACAAGAGAAAAAAATCTTTTAAGTAGTTTCAAAGGTTATAAGTTATAACATTTTTGAAGTAGGTAGAGAATATGTAAAAGAGCAAAAATGCAGAAAAAATATCCGTCACCTCCTTCCTGACATCCGATCGTCTCTGGGATTGGGAGGCAATGGTGAGGGCGAGGTTAATAAGAATACTTACCTATCTAAAAAGCAAAATTTCTTTCTAGAACTGAAGTAAACCAGACTCTCCAGAAAGACTGTAAGCTGACCAAGTCTTTTCTGGAATGGTACGAGAGGAACAACCATTTGGGGGCACAGCGGGACCTAAAAGCCGGGAAGTCTCTCAAAGGACTCACAGAGTTCTGGGGGTCGGCTGGTGAGCCCATGCTCAATTGGAAGGGGAAGGGATATGCCACCATCTTGGATGTGTTATTGGCAAGTATTATTCTGCATATAAAAATTAATTCCCTAATCTCGTTTGTCACGGTACGCGGGAATAGCTGGACCGATTGCGCCGTTTGTGACTGTACCAAAAAGCCCACTATCTGCTAAATGTGTCGATCATTGGTGCCACTACGTCATCCTACATGACGCTAACGAAGTTTCTACGTTAAGTTTCAAAGATACAACTTCCTTGTTTACACGATCGCCAACTAGTAGGTATTGGAAGACGAATTGGTAGATTAATTTTTACATCCTTCTCTCCAGAACAAGATCCCAGACCCCTCAAAAGCGATCAACGCCAACATCCTCCTGAACAAAGAAGTCGAGAGCATCAAATGGAGCAGTCAGAAGGTGGACCCTACGAACCCGCTGGTGCAAGTCAAGTGCAAGGACGGGAGTCTGTACGCAGCCAAGAGTGTCATTGTGACGGTGTCGATTGGCGTGCTGAAAGAGAAGTAAGTGTAATTGGGTTTTACATCAATCACTGCTGAACATAGGCCTCCCCTTTAGACTTCCATTCCGTAAGTAACTATTGAAAGCAAGTCGCTTCAATAACCCCACTGACTTCTTTACTTCTAAGATGCGAATTTTTCAAATGCACCCGTTTGCTTCAAAAATTTCTAGAGCAGTTACTCAATTTTCAATACTTTGGTCACCAATTTTCCCAAATATGTTTGGTTTGGACAGCAAAAAATGGGTCTCTTATTTTAGACTACTCTGTAACATAACATAATTATATCATAAGTAATCAAATTCAACCCAGGCAGACAGACGGTCACCTCTCCCTAGTCTCATCTTTCGTTAGCCATTGAGCTATCCTTCAAATCGAACCTTTGTTTTCAGACACACAACCCTTTTCAACCCCCCACTGCCCCTGGAAAAAGTGAACACAATCAACAACCTTCAATTCTGTGTCCTCGGTAAAATTTACATCGAATTCGAAAGACCGTGGTGGCCAAAATCTCCAGCTAACTTCACATTCCTCTGGCGCGAAGAAGACAAGAACAAATACGCTGAAGAACATCAGTGGATTACTGAAGTGTTTGGGCTGTGGTCGGTGGAATACCAGCCCAATGTTCTACTGGCTTGGACTCAGGGGGAGGGCGCAGAGAAGATGGAGAAGGTCAGCCTTGAGGGCATAAGGGCCGGAGTGGAGAAACTGCTGGATGTCTTGAGGAAGAAGTTCGATGTGGCGCCAGTGAAGAATATAATAAGGTAAGATTAAGCAGGAACCAACATTTTCACGAGGTGTCGGGTTTACTTGTTGGGTTTCTCGTAATTTTTTCCCTGAATGCCGTGAGGCATATAAAGACATACATACATACATATACATATTCTCACGCCCATACTCCCATGAGGGGTAGGCAGAGCACATGAATTCAAAAATCCAGTGCCACGTTTAGCAAATTCAGGGTAACCAGATAGTTAAACGTGATATTGCGGTGACAGGTTGCTAGCCTATCGCCCACAATACACTAACCCTTTCCCAGAGTCGACTCTTACGACACCCACGGGAAGAAAGGGGGAGGTGCTATTCTAACCCGGCACCACACGGGTAAAATAAAGACAGGTTAAGATATTGTAGTCGTTTACCTTTTGCGGTCACCGCACTTGATCCAAACTACGCCGGTCAATGAACGACGTCTCTAGTTAAACAGTGACAGGTTTAGTCTATCTACCTTGCCATGCTAAGCCGGCAGGCTTCATATTCATGTGGTATATTTTAAACACTTACCAAACATAATTCATAATTATATTTTTTGATTTCAGATCACAATGGGCCTCAAACCCTCTCGCAAGAGGAGCGTACGCTTACCGCAGTGTTGCCATCGAAGAAAACGGCGGCAGCGCGGAAATCTTAAGCGAACCGCTTTACCATGGCAACAATTTCCCCATAGTCTGTTTCGGAGGGGAGGCATCATCACACCACAGACACACGGCCGTCCATGGAGCCATAGAAGCCGGCTTCAGAGAGGCTGATAGACTCATCGAGAGTTTTAAAACGTTGGGTTAGTCTATGGTTTAAAAATAAAGCGCTTGACATGATTTGTTTTTATTTACCACAATTTTTTGGCACTGGTATCACTGAGGTAAATAAGTAAAATGTTAATTATCACAAATTCAAGCTAGATAATCAATTATTGATTGGTCTATCTAAATGAAAGAACATGATACTCAATAATTAAATGACACTTACAATCACATATTGTCTTTGGATATCTCACATTTATAAAAAAGTGCTGCATTATTCCTGTCAAAAGTGCTGCAAAAAGTACATCGAAATAAGTCTTCTGCGGCCTACCACCAAAGTAAATAGTTTGTTGCATAATCTGTTTAAAGTAAAAAGCCTAAGAAATCTGTTATGATGACTATTTATTGGAGTGCCAACACCGTTCCAATGTCATTTTGACATTAACAGATCGTTTTTAACGCAAATTTTCTGGAGGGTTAGAAGTTTTTTTGGTAAAATAAAGCTTAAAACATAACAATCAAAAGTGATCCATTAAAATTGACAAAGTAAAGCACTATTTCCACCGAACGGCCCGCATTGTATCGAACCGAAAATAATACGAACAGGTTCGGCGACAACCGATCGTCGCCTAGTAGAATTATTGAATAGACTTATTGTAAATTTTTAAAATGGTTGAAGGTGACGTAGTTTTATTGGCATTAGAAGAAGAAGAATATTATCATTATCATCATGGTACACAAAATGGAGGCATCGACAGCCGAAAGGTTCCGATCGCGCACGACGACAAGTGAACAGAGCCGATCGCCAGCGAACGATACCGATTGCGCGTCGCATCATACTTTCGGTTACGATCACAGTCAGTCTAGCTTTTGTGCGCAGCTTGGTAATGCAGACTAAAAAGCAGTACTCATAATAATATGATTCAGTATCGTTTGAAGACCATACAATTCTTTTCTTTCCGATCTGATGCTGGCCGTTTAGTGGAAATAGTGCTTAAGAAAGTGTTACAACCGTTTGTACTATGGTCGGTAATACCATGTTTTTTTTTTGTATTTGCCACTTTTTTGCAGATTCAACTTTCATTAGACCATTATAATGTGCATTTTTAAAGTAATTGTTACTTCCTAATATAGCAACATTCTATAAAATCACAGATCCGGTACGTCAATCAGTCAGTCATAAAAGTCAAAACATAATTACTAAACGAAATATATTATTATTCACATCATACAAGTCTTAATTTTTTATTTCGGCTTAATTTTTGTCCGATAGGGTTTGATAAATAAACTAATTATTACTAGATAACAGGTCTCCATAGACAAGCAGTGTTGCCTGTGTAAGAAATTGGTTCCTACGAAATTCCGCAACATGGCCGCCTTGGCCTAGTCTAGTCTATGGTAATATAAAGTACCCAATGTTCGACAGCTTAATTCCAACGATTGTCACCATACTTTTCAAGTTTATTGCCTTTGAATTAGGGCTAAAAATGTCGATTATTTTTAACCTTTACGTTACATTACGCGAGACTTATTTACTTAACTTAACCAGATCAGACTTAATAACCTCCGAACTTATAATATTCCCCTCCTCATCGACATCACACATCTCTATTTCTACCGCATTATCATTAAACTTATCACTCTTTTTCTCACTCTCACTCCCTTTTAGTGTAATCTCGAATCTAGTGGGTGTCGTGGCAGTTGCTTTAGCTATTTCTTTGACATTAAACTCGAAAGTGTTGGAAAGGGAGTCGCGGGGTCCGCTATATCCGTCGACGATCTTCTTTGACACCTCAAGGATCTCATAACGTGTTGTCGTTAAGCGGTACATACCATCTTCGCTTATTTGGTACCTGGAATATAGGATAGCTAATTTAGCATCCAGAGTAAGATGGGTACTCCTTAGATGTTGTAACAGACTAAAGAAGTAGCTTAAGGTATCTTTTAGGTGACAGGCCAGCAATCCGTCAGTGTTATGACTGTATTATCTATCTTTAAACATAAAATTGTGCTAAAACTGGCTTTAAAAAAAATATAAAAGAAAGAAAATTCCCAGGAACTAGCATATTACAAGATAAATATAACATAGTAAGTGAAATGAATAAGGTGCAAAGATTTACTGACCTAATGTAAGCTTTTGACACAGTTACTCACATGGATCTTATGAAAAATTGCAATTTTACGGAATCTAACGAAATTTACGTAAATTTTCAATAAAATATCTTAACAATAGAAAACTATTTGCGTAATAAGGAGGTTTAAAAACTGTCACTTACGAAGTTATGGATTTAAATTGCGAATATCAAAAGAGACATCCCGCAGGGTTCGATATTGGGTCTTGTGCTCTTTCTTATGCCAAAGATGACAATGAAATTCTGATGCTGCTTTTCTGATTTGTCAAGAAGCTATTTAATGGAGGATATCAAGATCGCATGAGCGCATGTGTAAACAAGCGAGATCCATGCAGAGCAAAAGCTTGCAGCTAGTAATGGAATGCATATATAAATTTATTGATAGTTTATTTATTCACCATGTGGTGTAGGATTTAGAATAACACGTCTCCGTCTTCCATAAATGACGTAAGAAGCAACTAAGGATATACATTAAGCTATATTTTAGGCGACAGGCTAGCAACCGGTCACTATAATACCTCTTAACTTAAAGCCTAAAACGTATGCTAGAAGTTGCTACTAGACGTGAAAAAGTAATGGCTTTGTCTATGTAGCGTTTCGTGAGCTCTGCCAACCCCAATTGGGAATTCAGGCGTGATGTATGTGTGTCTGTGTGTTTACTGTTTACTCACCTAAACCGACTATGACCAAAAGGCCATTGAGCTCCATGGACCTTTACCAGATGCGTAGTCAGCCGGCTCCCTCTGGAGAATACTTTCATCTGCTTCTCCGGGCACATGTGGCATGCATACTTCTTCTTCTTCGCTTTTCTGTTCACTTCTCTGTCAAAGTCTTCAGAGTCGCTGCCTTCTTTTCTCTTCTTTTTACGCGTGTGGGTTAGCATGTGCTTGCGGAGATCGGATTTTGTTATTGCTCTGTGAATTAAATATATTGTTATTGGGTTAAATAATTTAACTGAGTGTGTTATTGTCTAAATAAATATAGGGTGAAATCAGATTAAAGAAACCTTTTACGAAAGAGGCGACTTCAAAATAGGTTTAGGTTAAATTTAGGTATGTTTTAGGCGACAAGCTAGCAATTAGTCAATATTATACCACTTTCATCATGTTTTCTAAAGCTAAAATAATGCTAAGAGTCTACTTATGTAATGTAACTCTTTTCATTACACCAAAAAAACATGACAAAACATCAAAGACAGAACAATACAAAAGTACAAAGGCAAACATATCCCTTAAGGGAGGGTGCGCCAAAGTTCACATAAAATTGCAACTTCGATTATAGCCTGGTTTTCACTTTGATTAGTGCGAGTGCGAGTGATTAGTGCGAGTGTAGGTGTGTAGTGCGAGTAGTGTCCAATTCAATGCGAGTGCAGGTGATTAGTGCGAGTGCAGGTGTATAGTGCGAGTAGTGTCCAATTCACTGCGAGTGCAGGTGATTAGTGCGAGTGCAGGTGTGTAGTGCGAGTAGTGTCCAGATTCTGCTTAGTAGATGGCTGTCGACCAGAAAGTATGGACGAACATCTTGACGACGAACTTGCAATTCAGGCTGGTTTTCACTTAGGTAATATTAAAAGTGGTGTCGGGTCTAGAATAGCACCTCTCCATTTCTTCTGTGGATGTCGTAAGAAGCGATTAAGGAAATGGGTTTAGGTATTCTTTAGGTTTAGTTTTCGTTGTGTCTGTATAGCGTTTTGTGTGCTCTCCCTACCCCGTTTGGGAACATAGGCGTGATTGTATGTATGTATTCTTTAGGCGACAGGCTAGCAACCTGTCACTATTATACTACTTTATGTACGATAACGTACATAGGAACGTTTTTTTTGTCACTCTGTGATATGGCAACACTAAACTTTTTCAGTATATATTCAGAT
>BHDV01009378.1:102799-125986 GCA_005406045.1 Adoxophyes honmai
GTGGCACTGAATTTTTGAATTTATGTGCTCTGCCTACCCCTCTTGGGAATACAGGCGTGAGAATATGTATGTATGTATGTATGTGACATTATGTTGTTTAAAAATGTGCCTACAGATAATTATGAGAAATGATGTTGGTAATACAAATTTATATACCACAAATTTGTAGGCAAAAAAATTATGACAAATGATAATTATGATCAAAAAACTTTAGTTTAAAAAATAATATGACAAGTAATATTATGTGAGCCAATATGGACCCCTTAAGGGATCTCTGCCTGCTGACCTTCGAGCGATTGACAAAACATGTGAAATAAAAGTCGACACACAAAGAAAGTCGAGGAAAAATAATGGCTTTATCTGTGTATCGTTTCGTGGGCCTACCCAATTTGGGAAAAGAGGCGTGTTTGTATGATAATACGAATATGAATGTGAATATGAATATGAATTTGATACATACATACATACATATTATCACGACTGTATTTCCCAAGAGGGGTAGGCAGAGCACATGAATTCGAAAAATCCAGTGCCACGTTTAGCAATTTCAGAGTAATCAGATGGTTAAACGTGATATTGCAATGACAGGTTGCTAGCCCATCGCCCACAATACACTAACCCTTTCCCAGAGTCGACTCTTACGACACCCACGGGAAGAAAGGGTTAGGTGCTATTCTAACCCGGCACCACACGGCGATGAATTTGACGATATGATATATTCCGGAGTGGATCTTCTCTGTGCAGAAACCTCACTGACCTGTGCTTGCAATGCGGGCAGGCGTGCATCCGGCACTCGGAGCCAATGTGCCTGTAGCGCACGTGCTGCGCCAGCGTGGCCAGCGTGGGCGCCGACATGTCGCAGAGCGTGCAGGCGTGCTGCGACACGTGCTGCCGCGCGTGCTGACGCAGAAGATACTCCGTGGCGTAGGAAAAGCCACACACTGAGCAGGTGTTTTCGTTGGACGGTTGGACGTTCTAGGGATGAAAAGAGGTTTTTTTTAAGTGTACTTTTATCTCCGATCGGGGATAATTTCAGGAAAAAATTAACGTGTACCTCTCTTATTTTACTTTGAATATTTTGACGTGACAACGTCTTATAAATTGGTTTGCCGGGTGACACTTCAAGAAACTGCGTTACGCTCCGCTCACGTTATGCGCTCACAATGAGAGAGAGTGAGAGGCATACGTCCGCCTAAGAGCGAGACAGACATAAAGAGTAAAGTACCACTCAAAGTCGTTGTCACGTAAAACTTTCGCCCGTATACCGACTTTACAGGCAACCAGTTTTTTCATGACAGACCACACTATAGATTCATTAGGCTTTAGCGTGCATTTGCGTGAATTAGTGCTTTTGCGTGCAAGCGTGCGTGCGTTTGTGAGTATATAATTATGTGTGTTTCAGACGATTGCACAGTAGTCAGTAAACAGCAGTCACCTTTCTTCTTAAAATTTCCGTAAACTTTCTGATGCGCGAGAGTAAATGCGTGCGTGCCGAATGAGTGCGCGCATGAATGCGTTACCTGCATGCATTCGTTCCTTACCTGCGTGCATTCGTTCCTTACTTGTCTCCTCATATGGTCCGTGACCTTCCTATTGCACGTAAAATGCGCCCCGCAAAGGGCACAGACCAGCAGCCGCTCCCCGCTGTGCGCCCTCGCATGCGGCCAGCAGCGAGCGCCGCGTGAAAGCGCCCACAAATGCAAGTGAAGAGCGCAGCGTAGCTATAGCAAGCCACCAGTGTCTAAGCGTGCGAACGTGCGTACGTGTATACGTGAGTGAAAGCGTGCGTGCGTGAATACGTGGGTGTGTGCGTGCGTGCGTGATGGCGTGTGTGACCACGGATCAGAATAAAGAAGGTTGGATAGGCAAAAGTCACACTTTTGTTTGAAAACCAGCGTCGCTAGATGTCTCCCACCAAACATCTCCACTACATCAACAATAATAATAGATACATAAATTACGCACACTAATACACGTAGTATAAAGAGCTGCAAATTTCATAATTAGAAATAGTTTTTTCGAATAATATACTTTAAAACGATGGTTTTATGCTTATCGGTGAATATAAATTACTCCTTGCTTGATACTTGACCTCTGACTTTTTAACCTACTCGTAACAATCGTACAATACGGTATTTTCAAAGGATTTTAGCGCAGTTCCGCACTGCGATGCAAACAACATGCCACTAAACAAGTATGATCGCGTGGTTCTCAAAGTATGATTCTCTAATCATACCTGTGGTGCGCCTGCCGTGCGCATATTGCCAATCCAACCTTCTTTATGTAATCCGTGTGTGTGACCGAGTCTGTGTGCGTGGCGTGCGTGTGATCGTACGTGTGTACGTTCCTTACCTGTCTCCTCAAATGATCCGTGAGCTTCCTATTACACGCAAAATGCGCCCCACAGTGCGCACAGGCCAGCAGCCGCTCCCCGCTGTGCGCCCTCGCATGCGCAGCCAGCAGCGAGCGGCGCGTGAACGAGGCCCCGCAGCCGGCCCAGGCGCACTGCGCGCGGGAGGCGTAACGCACGTGGGCCGCCACGTGGTCCAAGAATATCTAGCACATTTGACAACAAACAAATTAGTAAATAATGAACATTTCTATTTGTTGTTATGTTAAAATGTCTCTCTACTGCTCCAAGGTTGACTGGCAGAGATCCCTTTTGGGATACGTCCGACTTTGTACTTTTTTACAACCTATCTTTTTTTTTGTACAATAAAGAGTTTTTGAAGTACATTTATTAAATAACGAATACAATTTTTCTAATAAAATACAAGCTATTAAGTATTTACAAAACAAATTAAAATTAACTCAAAGAAGAGTTTTTTACTTACTTACTTACAAACAACTGCTGTGGACATGCCTTTACAATGTGACTTAGGCGCAGCGCAGACGACAGTGTTTTGCGCGATCGAGTCTGTGGAGCAATAAATTCTCTGAATGGCGGGCTGACAGTTTCCAGGAATTTCCATTCAGAGTTTCGTGGAACTGTCAGGCGCGCCATTCAGAGGATTTATTGCTGCGCAGACTCGATCGCACATAACACTGTCGTCTGCGCTGCGCCTTAAACATACATACACCATTGATTTAATATACCCTATATTAAATCTATGACATACACAGAGTGGGTGGAAACCGTAAATATTTTAACCGGTGGTCCGGTATACGCGTCGGAAAACCCCTGTAAAAATTCCTAAGAAATTTCATTGTTAACCTTGTGAGACGCAGATGTTTCATCGCTTTTCATGCGCATGCGCTCCGTGTTATGCATGACAGGGAGACACGGACACATAATTTACGCGATTATTATTCCTGTTAGACATTGCGATGCCAGGACTAAAAGCCGAAGTACAAAAAAAGACTAGGCAATAAATTTCAAATTTTCGTAGTTTATTTTAACGTTACAATTTCAAGAAGAAAAATCACAGAGGTCTTCAGACGCGTACCTGACCACTGGTTAATATTTACGGTAAATTTCCCACCACCCTGAATATTTTAAAAGTATACAAAACATACCTGAATAGACTTAAACTTCTCTTCACAGTCCACCCACATGCAGCAGAAATCCGACTTTATAATGGGCAATTTGTTTCTTTTGCTCGAGTCTTTCTTGCAACGAGCAAGGTTGAGAGTAGTTCGTGCGTTGACACCGATAGCTAGAAGTCTTGCATGGTAAGCGTGGTAATTCACGTGGCGGCACATCTCATCGAAGTCTGAGGTCTTGTGCTTGCATATGTGCCATAAACAGGTGTAGTATACTGAAACATAAAATTATGTGCATTTAAATATTTTAAATGTGTGGTGTTGGGTGGATAACACCTCTCTATTTCTTCCGGGGATGATATAGGAGGCAACTAAGTCAATAGGTTAAGGTTTTAGCCTGGCAAGCTGTCGCTATTATACCTTTGAACTTGAAGCCAAGAAAAAAAAATATCATACAAGTTTAGAAGTGGCTGCCAAACATGAAATGGTCATGGTTTTGTCTATGTAGTGTTTTGTGTGCTCTGCCTACCCCATTTGGGAATACAGGCAGGTGTATGTTTTTTTTTAACCAACTTCAAAAAAGGAGGTGGTTCTCAATTCGTCGGGATCTTTTTTTTTTTATGTGCGTTCGCTGATTACTCGAAGACGCCTGGACCGATTTGGAAAATTCTTTTTTTGTTTGAAAGGATATAGTTTCCAGGTGGTCCCATTGTCAGCATATCTTGACCTGAAGATGGAATATGAGGGAAATCGAGGGCAACCCTCAAATTTTATAGGCACAGGTAATGTTTTTAGTACATTTTTCAAAGCTACACCAGTATTTACGTTTGGCAGTAAAAAAAAATGACTGAGCTGATGATGGAAGGTCAACTTCTTAATGCTTAGGAGTTAAAGGATAATTCTTTCAATACTGAATGCACCTGCAGACTGGAAATTATAATTTCAGTAATTAGTCAGGCCTGCTGGTGATGGAAGGTCACCCTCATTAGACAAATGCTTTCAGTATAGCCCAAATTTGAAGCCAGTTTTTTTTTGTTTAAAATTATTGTAGTTTCAACTGTTGCTGTGTATGGTTTTGTCTCTAATCAAATCTTGCAGTCCATCCACAACTCTTCAATAGTTGGACCAATTGACTTGAACTTGAGGATACAAAATCCAGGATGAATGACAATGAATATATGTTTGCAAACAGTAGTCAGTAAAAATAAACTTTGCGTTGATAATATATTCGTTGTAGGTTAGGTTACTTTATTAATAAACAATTTAATTAATTTTTTTTTTGTGTCATTTTACACATGTTACACTCTTTAAAAGGTAATCCTGAACCTGACTATGCTCTAAAGAAAAAAATTAACATACTTGTGCCATTTTCCTCTGAAACATCCAAGTCAGAAATATGGTTCCGGCAGTGGTCCTGGAAATCTTTGTAAACTTCAAATAACCGGTTACAGGATTTCCAATCACATTCCATTTGGACATCTTTGCGCAGTCGCTGAAGTGGCTGAAAATGAGAAGTCAAGACAAGTAAGCAATGGGACTGTTAGTTGCGCTCGTTCCCTAAATATCAAAATTGCAAAATACTAGATTGCCGACAGTACCTGCTTATCAAAAGATCAGATTCCCGTTATACCAGATTTTCTTTAAACTATGTCCCTTTTTTTATAGAAACAGGCTTTGCGAGCCTGGTGTTTTCGTTATCTGGTAATAGAGGAATTCGGGTTTAAATGGAAAATGGTGTATTGAGAACATAGTACTTTACAAAACTGTAAATAAAAACGCACCTAGTATAAAGAAAATCTGGTATAACGGGAATCTGATATTTTGATGAGCAGGTATGTTGGCAATCTAGTATTTTGCAATTCTGATATTTAGGGAACGAGCGGTTAGTTGCACAGACATTACACCTGCATTTTCTAATGGGGTAGGCAGAGTGCACAAGATGTTAGTGTCATGTTTCACAGCCATATTTAGTGTAATTTTAGGTTTAAACAAGGATGAAAGGGGTACAATAGTCGCAGGTTGCTAGCCTGTCGCCTAAAAACATGCTTAAACCTTTTTCCTTAGTTGCTTCTTACAAAATTCACATAAGAAATAGGGTGTTATTAATGTGTAATTAGTAACTAAAAATGTCTATCAAATTATATATCGACTCTTGAAAGGTAATAGGGGATAAGCGACATTTTTTTTGACACAGAGTTAAATACATGGTTGGAATCAGCGAATTTTACTGATTCCAACCATGTATTTAACTCAATGTAAAAAAACATGTCGCTTATCCCCTTTTACCTTTCAAGCTTTGATTATGTATTATTAAATCTGTAAGTTTGTATATGTCATATTGGTTTCTTGCTTTTGCCCGCAGCACCTATACACAACAAACTTATGCTTATAAACAGGCTGAACAAAGTATCTTTTCATTTTGAGCTAAAGTATTGTTTGCACTTTTACAAACTTGGTTTTGCAACATAATGGTATTAAAGGCATCGAAATACACACACCCATGAATCTTTCCCTTCATGAATCTGGTTTGTCTTAATAGTTAGAATAAGCACTAGAAACCTAAATATTCTGTTAATTGTGGCTATGAAACATGAAGTAGTTAGGTATTAGGTAGGTATTTTCTATGTAAAGTTTTGTGTGCTCTGCCTACGCAATTTCGGAATTCAGGCGTGACGATGATTTTTTAGCTTGTAAATTAATTATTATATTATGTATAATATACTGACCACTACTTTGGGTTCCACAGAAGATTCACTTACGCCACCGGGCACAGACGCGAGATCCTCGGCGGCCGACAGCAAAAACTTCTTCCGATCTGCATTAGCCTGGATTATATACTGAATGTCGTTTTTGTTCTGGGATGACTTCCTCGCGTTTTCATTATTCTGTTTCTCAATCCAGTCCTTACAAAAATTATAGCGCAACTCTGTATTCGATTGAGTATCGTCCATATCTAAATTGCTTGCCTCGGTCATTGTTTATGTTTGGTTGCACTACAAATTACAAACAAATCTAGACGCTATGACGTTATGAGTAAAAGAGTGGAAAATTATACAACCAAGGATTGGCGTAGTATTATTGTATTAGTTTGGCGTCATTGCGTTGCTTTCTTTTCATGCAGAAATCGTAGAGATAAAGGGTGCATTCCACCTGGGGTCCACAACGCCCTCGCCCACGACCGCAGAATCTACCATTCCACTTGGGAAAAAACGCCGCGGGCGTTGTGGGCGAGTGTTTCAAGTGGAACGCAAAACTTGAGCGCCGTGGGCTTCCAATATGGCGGCATAGAGAAAACGTGCAGGTTTGGGGGTTGTTAGTAAATATTTCGCATGGATTGGAGCAAAACCTAATTAAACAGGGATTCCCGTTAATTTATGGTAGCATTTTTCGCTAAACGAATGAGATTCGGTAAATTCATCAAAATCTGATGACATGTGTCACATGACAGGTGACGTTTAAGTGAAAGCCCACTCCGACCCACCTATATTTTGCGGGCGAAGTGGGCGCGACGTGGTCGCGAGCAATGACGTCATCTGTCACGTCAAATGATTCGCCCACAACGACCGCGGGCGCCAAGCGGAACGCTGAGAAGGGCGATGCGATCGTTGTGGGCGCCTTGTGGAACGCGCCCAAAGATTCACACACAAAACAACGAAAACGCTGCTGTGCTGAGCAAGCAGCTGCTGATCACACCTGTCAAGTGTGTCAAGAAATAATAAACGTCAGTTTCTGTTAGGCTTGTTGAAAAAATATCGATATATCGATATATCGATATTTTTTATTGAAATAATCGATATTTTTGGGCGATATATTTGATAACGATATATCGATATATCGATATAAAATATTCCAGATCGAAATTGTATCAAAAACGATATTTTTTAGTTTTTGTGTGGTCGACTTAATTTGCTGCTCAAAAGATGGGTGTCATCTACTGGGCGTTGAGGCGTCGAGCATCGGTTATTTTACCTTAGCGGTCAAAATTAAGAGTATGAGATGACTGAAGTCAATTAAACCAATTTTTTTTGTATCGTACCGATATATCGATATATCGATATTTTTAAATAAAAATATCGGTGTCGATATTGATATTTTCAATAATATCGATATATCGATATATCGATATTTTATTTCATTTCCGACATCCCTAGTTTCTGTCATGTGTTTGTGTTCTGCGCATTGATGTAGGAAGGTCCTAACGGCCCTTAACATGATTGAGCACTTGGGAAATGTTCGTTTATTAATATAAACCATATCACAAGGCTATAAAGTCCTTTTTTCGTGAAACCCTACATAGAGGCAAGTTGAGGACAGGTGAGCCAGCAACCAGGGAGTAGTGTGTCCCGCTCACTCCTCTTGCCATTCTTGCCAGCCTAAAAAAATCTTTACGTCAAAAAAAAACATCGCTCAAGAAACTTACCTGAAAAATTCATACAATAATTTTATTTTAACGGTTTTGTGTCAAAGAATTAGAATCGCATTAATTTATTTGATTTTAATATACACTTAATTTAATAAACAACATATTCACTATCAAGTCTACTTTTTTTGTTATGGTAACCCCTTAAGTCGCCATAATCCTTATATTGACCATGAATTTTTGCATTGTGGGACAGTATTGGGCGTAATCAATTACTATTGGAATTAATTACACGGTTACATTCGAGTAATTGTGATTCCTCAGTAATTCATTACCTAGGTTATCAAAATTACTGTAATAGTCTCTAGTGATTACATTTGTAATTCATTTCTTTGGATTCGGTATTATAAACCGCTGCTGTAATCTTAATTCTTGGGTAATCAAATATTTAGTAAATCTACTACAGACTAGATTACTTCAATTAAATGCCAAACCTTTTCAATGTGTCAATTTCGCTAACGTCACTGAAATAAAATTGTTTTTCTTTTTATAAAATACTTTAAACGGTAAAAATTGCGTATATTGAAAAACGGTTTTCCGTTTTCATAAGTAATCTTGTCATCAATTCCAGTATTTTGGAATTGACAATGATTCCTAATTACTAGTAATTGTAATATTTGTATAGATGATAACAGATTCCTTCGTGTGTAATTGTAATTCACCGTTGCACTTGATTCCATTACAAGGAATCTGACACATAGTAGCGGATTTCAAAGTAAAGTCAAGGAATCGTGTAATAGGGAATCGATTACGAAATGCCCAACTCTGTTGCGAGTACATCATTATTTACTATTATTACAGTTTTCGAAAAAAATGAAGAATATTAAAAATAAAATAAAAAATTCTGGGGCCAGAATATTTGCCCATACTTCTTTACAAAAATATTTATATTTCATATCCCGTGGTCCCGTGTGGTATCGGGTTTGAAATGGCACTAAGCCACTAAGGACATGGGTTTAGGTATTCTTTAGGCGACAGGCTAGCAACCTGTCACTATTATGCTACCTCTTCCATCTGTTTTCAACCTAAAGTAATGCTAGAAGTGGCTGCGAAGCGTGAAATAGTCATACTCATGGTTATGTCTATTTCACGTTTCGTGTGCTCTGCCTACCCCATTTGGGAACATAGGCGCGATTATATGATTATATTATGTTTCAAATAGTTTGTGATAGCCACGTTATTTGTCTACAATATAAACAGATAAGCTAACTACTTAAGAAAGGGAAACTAAATTATGCTAAAAAAGGCAACGAATTGTGAAATTGGTCACGGTTTATTAATGTACCGCCATTTAACAGAAGTTGACAATCGAATAAACAGAGAAACGGACGAATAATTTTTAATAATTGGAGTATTTAATAATTGTAAAGCGCTTTGAATTTACTGATTGAAGTAAATAAGATTCTACGCTTGTAGTTGATCAAATTTAACTTTTAAATGTGCATAAAAATACTCTAACCAGAATTTAAGCGCGATGTATGTAAGATTACGACATTGAATGTCCCATATTGCAAAAATCTCATTGTCACCCCAATTAGAAAGAGACACGTGCATCTCTGGTAGTGGTACTGGTCTTGGCATGGCTTTTAGTGGCCAGTACTAAGTCCTTATTTACTTAGTCCAAGGTTCTGCGTCAACGTGATCGGATCGGATGCGTAACAGTGAGCGTAACAGGTTCATCAACAATCGAAATAACAAAAATTGAAAATCTTGTTTTTTCCCCTATTATACATTTTTAATTTAATATACGATCTTATAAAACTTTAGTCGAAAAAATATTTCTACCTGTTCCTCGTCTCGCACAACGCAAGGTGCAACACCACATGTCTGTTTTCTTTACCTAGAAAAAAAAACACTTGCTTCCGGTACGCTAAAAAGCTGGTCACACCACTTTTTCTGTCAAATTACTAAAAAAAAACTCAGAAACGAGCTAAGCGAACGCGGGTGCGTGCACCACGGCGTATTTACGGCACGGAGTGGCAAGTCCCCACGTTGCCTTAAACATCTCTTATCGATAATTAGTCGGTCATATATAGTTCATCTTGTTATTCATTTCGCACATATCACGAGTGACGGTCGAGGGGTCAATTCAGTCTTGTGCTGATGCCATCAACTGCATCGGGCGAAGAACAATTAGTTAACGAGTTAAACAACCTTGTTTTACCTCTAACCACAAGAATGCCGAACATCAAAGTGTTCAGCGGGAGCTCGCACCCGGATCTGGCGCAGAAGATCGTGGACCGGCTAGGAATCGACCTAGGAAAAGTGGTAACCAAGAAATTTAGCAACATGGAAACGTGTGTGGAGATCGGAGAGTCCGTGCGAGGCGAAGATGTTTACATCGTGCAGAGCGGCAGTGGCGAGATCAACGACAATTTGATGGAGTTATTAATTATGATTAACGCGTGTAAGATCGCGTCCGCGTCCCGTGTAACCGCCGTCATTCCGTGCTTCCCGTACGCCCGTCAGGACAAAAAAGACAAAAGCAGAGCGCCCATCACCGCCAAGCTGGTCGCTAACATCCTGTCCGTGTCCGGCGCGGATCACATTATCACTATGGACCTCCATGCGTCGCAAATCCAAGGATTTTTTGACATTCCCGTAGATAACCTCTTTGCTGAACCCGCTGTCTTGAAGTGGATCAAGGAGAACATTCCTGACTGGAAAACCAGTATTGTAGTATCGCCGGATGCTGGAGGTGCTAAAAGGGTCACTTCTATTGCTGATCGCTTGAATGTGGAGTTTGCTTTGATTCACAAAGAGAGGAAGAAGGCTAACGAAGTAGCCTCTATGGTGCTGGTAGGTGATGTCAAGGACCGTACAGCTATCCTGGTTGATGACATGGCTGATACTTGTGGTACAGTCTGTCATGCTGCTGAGAAACTCATTGAAGCAGGAGCGATCAAAGTTTACGCTATACTCACTCATGGTATTTTCTCTGGACCAGCCATTTCGAGGATCAACAATGCTTGCTTAGAAGCTGTGGTGGTCACAAACACCATACCACAGGACAGACACATGCGGGACTGTCCCAAGATCCAATGTATTGATGTATCTATGATGCTTGCGGAGGCTGTGAGGCGTACACACAACGGAGAATCTGTGTCTTACTTATTCTCCAACGTTCCATACTAGTTTAGCTACTTTTGTTTAATTTTAAGTTCCAACTCCGACTTCTCACTTTTAAGGTTATTTGTAAAGCAGCGAATGTTAAACTGGTGATAATTTTATCAGATAGTCGGAGTCTTTTAGTTTGTATAATCTCATTAAGATAAAATAGGTCCTTCCAGTTTTGTTAGTTACATTGTACAATTTATTGCATGTAGACTCAGTTATTTGTTGTTAAAGTAGTTGTCAGTACTTTTAGAAGTATTATACACATAATGGTCATGCATTTAGAAATGATGGACCTTTCACTTATGTAAAAATAGATAAAAGATTTTAAATATGAATCCAATGCCTTTTGCTGCCTGAAAGTTGAAAATGGCACTGCCATATTTCTGCCATCAAAACAAATCTGCATTTACATGTTTCAAAGTATTCAATAACATTATTATCATTGTTATTTGTTAGTGAAGTTTATGTTTAAAGACATATTTCCTAAATTAGCATAACATTTATTTTACTAGTTTTAAATACTTGAGGTTATGTATTCACATTGTTTATCTTGTAATACATTATTGAAAGCAACCTTTTTCTTGGCAGGACAAAAAGTTAAACTGATCTTTATATGTATAGCATCATATGCCATGGACTTTATATTTGTGATTTTTATTAACTTCTTCATAAAACGGGACTAACTACTACCTAGTATTTTTACTACATATATTCTTATTAATTGCCTTATCAATGAGTTTGCTGGCATAAAATTATATAGCTCATTGGCTTCAAAATGCGATATCTTCATGGGTATTAAAAATGTGATGAAAGAGTTTTCTAAATTTATAGACTTTGAATGTATATTTGGTCTGTATTACATCAAATTAGATAAGTTTACTATACTATTAAGACATTAATAAAATACTTTATTAAAAGTTTGTATGTATCATTGTTGTCATGGTAACACTCGGCGTTTGGTCGAAATTGAGACAAAACAGTTGAAGGTGATTTATAATTGTTTATCAGCAGCACTAAAAGTCAATTATATGGACTTCTACATTCTGCTCGTGGCTGTATCTACCCAGTATTTAGAGGATCCTATGTGTAAATTCTTACTTATGTGTCGCCTAAGAAAATTTTGGACATTTCTCGTAGTTTTGTGTGGGGATCGAAATTGTTAGTTTCTTGTTTTTCTTTCCTGAATTATGGGAGAAATATTGAAATTTTATGGGCCTCGTCAAACCGCAGCCGCCGTGGCAAGTGCTCCTGATGATGGGTCGTGAATTGGGCCGAAACACGTCGAGCTAATCTCAGTATAAAGATTAAAGTATATCTTTTTCTCCATTCTCACAGTAGTTTCGTTTACAATCTGCATACTAATTATTTCTTGAGGGCTGTTTATTATTGTAAAGGTTTGTTATAATTAATTAACTTGTTACAGTCAACATGCATACAAATAATGAGAGGAAGAAGAAACCAAAAAACGACCAGCAATGGCCGCGTACGGTTGGATATTTATTTTTTAAATATTCTGCAAATAAAAGTATGGTCCGTGACTATAAACTTGGAAAGATTTTTTCTATACTGCAAAACCTAATTAGATTCCAATACACGTCAAAAAAGTGCTGCCATTAAAATGACATATTTGGTGATTGGTAAATTTTCACTTCTGTAAATATTATAGATAGCTGTTTATTTTATTTATAATATTAAAGACAACACTTAATTTTCCTTCTTTAATAAATAATCTTATTTAAATACTCGTCGCAAAAAAAGATATTTAATTAAATCATTTTATTGCGAAAAAGTCTATATTACAATGGCAATAACTCAGGGTTTGACAACATTTGGTATCAATTAATACTCTCATAACATAATGTACGATTACATTTTAGGAAAAAAGAAACAATTATATTTTTACAAACTTACGTCTTCAAAGGATATTAAAATGGTAATCTTTTTGTTAATTAATAATACAGATCTCGCTGTCGTCCGCCCGTCCGTTGTGGCCTAGTAGTTTGGATTTTGGATTTGCAAAGCAAAGGTCTCCGCTCTGGTTCAAATCCTGGGTCATACCAGTGACTTTTTTTGAGCTTTATGTATGAAACTAGCTTTTGCCCGCGGCTTCGCTCGCATTAAGTTCGGAATGACACAGAAGAGATCTCGGATTTTTTATAATCCATCACTTCTCTAAAATGAGGGGTGTAAGTATGTCAGACAACAGGATTTTCCTGCTAATTCCCGTTCCCGTGGGAATTTCGCAATATCCTGTTGCAACTAAGCTTGAAGTTTACTAAGGTACCTGCATGCCAAATTTAAAGCGTCTAACTTAAGCGGTTTTTGATTTTTCATACAACGGGATTTTCCCGCTAATTGCAGTTCCAGTGGGTATTTAGCAATATGCTGTTGCAACTAAGCTTTAACTTTACTAAGGTACCTGCATGCCAAATTTCAAGCGTCGAACTTAAGCAGTTTAGATTTTTCAGACAACGGGATTTTCCCGCAAATTCCCGTTCCCGTGGGAATTTCGCAATATCCTGTTGCAACTAAGCTAGAAGTTTACTAAGGTACCTGCATACCAAATTTCAAGCGTCTAAACTTAAGCGGTTTTTGATTTTTCATACAACGGGATATTCCCGCTAATTCCCGTTACCGTGGGAATTTCGCAATATGCTGTTGCAACTAAACTTTAACTTTACTAAGGTACCTGCATGCCAAATTTCAAGCGTCGAACTTAAGACGTTTAGATTTTTCAGACAACGGGATTTTCCCGCTAATTCCCGTTCCCGTTTGAATTTCGCAATATCTTGTTGCAACTAAGCTAGAAGTTTACTAAGGTACCTGTACGCCAAATTTCAAGCGTCTAACTTAAGCGGTTTAGATTTTTCATGCAACGGTATTGTCCCGCTAATTCCCGTTCCCGTGGGAATTTCGCAATATCCTGTTGCAACTAAGCTTTAAGTTTACTAAGGTACCTGCATGCCAAATTTCAAGCGTCTAACTTAAGTGGTTTAGATTTTTCATACAACGGGATTTTCCCGCTAATTCCCGTTCCCGTGGGAATGGAATTTCGGGAATTCCTTTCTTAGCGGATGCCTACGTCATAACATCTACCTGCATGCTAAATTTCAGCCCGATCCGTCAAGTGGTTTGGGCTGTGCGTTGATAGATCACTATGTCAGTCAGTCAGTCAGTCAGTCACCTTCGAGTTTTATATATATAGATGTCATTTGATATTCTCAACTAGCTTTTCGTCGAAGGAAAACATGTATGAATGTGAAATTCCTAACCTGCACTGGGCCAGCATGAGGATTATAACCCAGTCTCTCTCATGCTTGATAGGAGGCATGTGCCCAGCTGTGGGTCTCCCAGTTAGCTGAAAAAAAATCTTACTAATATTATGAATGTGTAAGCTTACATGTTTGATAGTCAATCGCAGAAAAACCTTTTAACTGGTTATATTAGGTTACCCTAGTATACGTATGTAAACTATTCACGCTCAACACATTACCATATATCTTAGGCTTTGTCTGACAATTCAATGCTATTAAGCGATTAATGCATAGAAAACCTGACTAGATGACCTTTATTATATTTGGAAATAATTTAATTTTAAATAATAATTGTACCAAAGGTTGGTTTTCTCTGAAACGTCACATTGTCTCAAACGTCAATGCACTGTGACATTCCGCCATCTTTGGCAGTTTTTTTGACGTGTATTGGAATCTAATTAGGTTTTGTAGTATAGTGGTGATTTAGTTCGCGCATGGCTTTTACCATGAAAAAGCGATGTTGGTATAACTTTTATAATATAGTAATAAGTATTCGTAGTTTCCCTTTCCTAACATTGAAATTAGATGTCGGCCTCAAGTCAGATTCTGTTAGATAAGTATAACAAATAATCTACGAACCACGCTGCATACATACCTACTCAGCAAATCCTTTTGGTTCTCATGTTACTGACCGTTGCTACGTTGCTACTTGTACACATACAGAGAATACATACATACACACATTGTACCTGCGTCTCGTCTTACCGCTTTAGAACTATAATCCGTTTCGTTTAAGATTAGACTCGAAATGGACAAAGCTAGTTTTTTTCTCAGCAATACAAAGGTAAAAACTAGAAATCGTTATTGCAGTAAAACTTATTGCCGTTTTTCATAATGTACTGAATAAGTACAAACGGAATCACCACTTGCGGTAACGCCTTGGGTTTTCTTGAAAAAGTGTTAGCATAATTTAACCCTTACAAGTCTAATGCTATATGAAATGGAGTATAGGTGTAGTGATTGGAAGTATATTCGTCAAGATTTTTAGGGTAACTATAGTTAGGTACGTTATAAAAGCTATTGTCGATAGCAATATTATATTTGCCAGTAAGTAGATTTTTGCTGACGTGCAGTTTCTAAAAGATTTTCCATTAGATTGTGATAAGACTCGATAAAAGATAAAAATTGATGTCTAAAGACAATCTAGAACGATATCAACTTGTGTTCTTGTTCCACAAACACAGGTCACCAGCATGTTTAACTAAACTTGCTAAAATCTAAAAGTTTCCCAAAATTATAGTGATTCCGTTTCATGCAGTCTCACTACGCCATTTGTACCTAAATACAGTGTGGTTAGTTATTTTTTTCGTAATAATCTTGCAGCATTTCAGTGATATTAAGTTGTGTACATGCCTTGGCATTTAAATTGGCAAGATTTCGTATTGGGGGTGAGTGCATAGCTATTTAACTTTATACCCTCACAACTTAAAGTCTTGCCAAATTAATTGCAGACCACTTTACCTAGCTAAGTACAGCGCATTAAGTAAGTTTGATTTCATTTCTGATATTTGACAAATTATTTTATAAACTTAAAACTATGCTAGAAGTGGCTGCGAAGCGTGATATAGTCATAATCATGGTTTTGTCTATGACACGTTTCGTATGCTTCTAAGTACTTTAAAAAATCAATCTGTGCCTATTTCGTGAATTTCCATCCGCCATGATCGACCCAACCAACTCATTACATCATAACTCTCGGGGCAATCAACGATATCAGAAATCATGGCCTCCGCGGGTCAATCGACCAATATGATGTAAATTGTTTACGAGCATGAATGGGCGCGTCTTGGCCGTTGTTTTGCGTAAATAAATTCAAAGTAAAAACAAAAACATAACGACGAATTTTCTATTTTTGTTCTTTCTAGGTAGGTACCTACTTAGCTGCCAAGCTGTTGTGGTATTTTTGTTTGCAACGCCAAGTGTTACGGGCATCACGCGATCGCAAGGTTGCACGCTAATTTCTATTTATTTTTATAGGAATGTACGGTCAAGGACTTTAATTCATGAGCCACCATAGAACCTTTTCAAAAAAAAAATAATTACGATTTCCTTTGATAATGAATGGGATGTCACTATGAAGCTTAGGTATTGTGAATTGATTCCATGGTGACTCGTGGATTAAAGTTCTTGACTGTATCTACCTAAGCGGGGAGTTCCACTTCGCAGTTTAGGTACCGGTAGTTTAGATAACGGTAGAAAGAGACTAGTATTGTACCTATACCTAAACATGTAAGGTAAGCTGTGAAGCTTTTCAACATTCTTTCTTTAAAACAAAAATTCTGCAACTTTGCCCACTAAGACATATTCAATGTCTCGAAGTAGCTAAGTATTTCTCGACTGGCATGCTTGGCTGTCTTAGTAGCTAAGCTAATTGAACTTTGTAACATAAAAACGCGGCGGTTCAAATGCTTTCCAACCGAGTTAAAATAAAATTGAATCGAACCCCGAAATAAAATCGTATGGGTCGTCTGCCAGCGAGTACCTACCTAAATCTACTGAATTGAATGCTGCCCGAGATTTGTACAGCATAATTCCTTCCCTTCCTGTGGTCATTACTTTTTAAATTAAATTTTGCATGGCCGCGGTCGCTATTAGGCCTAGTTTACAGGACAAGGGCTCAATTTGCGTTTTGATAATTGACTATCCCGGGTGCTGGTTTCAGTAGCGACCCTAGCGCCACCTCTCACCCAGTAGTAGAACTTCTTTTACAAAAAGTACATACGTCATCAACTGTCAAAGTGTGCTAAATCGTGCTAACGAAGTTTCGAAGACCAGCTGCATAAATACGACTTCCAATCCAATCTTTAGCTAAGATTTTATAAAAGTGAATATTTACCAACCAGTCGCCATGGAATAAATAAAAAAAAACCGCAAAAATTCCAACGCTGATAAAAATAGAATGCTTAGAAACACTCGCAAAGTCATAATAAGTAATTATTTTTATATGTAATGATAGAAGTTTCTTGACGCGTAAACGTTGTGATAACCTTTGTATCGGACCCCCTATTACTACATATAACATTGAATCGCGTACTTACGTCACTGAAGTGATCTTTTACAAAAACATGAGAAGATAGTGTTACTAAGTTACTATCTGCAAGTTAAATTCTGAGCGAAACATACAAGCGAAGAGGGCGCCACAGATGTACTGTTGTTTTTTAACATGGCAACCCTATCAGCTGAATAGAAAAATCTCAATGGACAAGTGAAAACGCGGCTTTAGAGAAGCCACGATGATATCGCCGCGGTTTAGACGCTTGTGTAGACGGTTCTCAAAACTCGTGCGTACATCGCCAGGTGTTGAAGCCCTAACAGACGACCAAATTTGGTTTGGTCCGAACCACGAACTTGGTTGGCTCCAAACCAATTTCGAACTTGTGTTCAGCGGTTGGCCGAACATTTGTTCGGTTGTTTGGTTTGGAGCCAACCAAGTTCGTGGTTCGGACCAAACCAAATTTGGTCGTCTGTTAGGGCTTTTAGGCCGCGTTTCCAACAGAGATGGGTTCATCATTAACCAATAGAAACGATTAATTTTATCCTCGCTTAGCTTAGCTCTGGTGGAAACAGCTCAGAGGAGCGAGGTTTTCGTACATACAAACGAAGATGACGATGTGTGCGGGGATTGTGTTGCGAGGCGGCGTCTGGCTAAGATGTGCGAGGCAGGGCCGCGCCGCCCCTGTGTGCGAAGTGTGCGGCGCACACAGGCGCCAAGACTAGGGGCGCCGCGCCGCGCCGCCACTGCCAACTAAATTATTGCGTTTTTGTAGTGGAGATTCGTTAAAAAAGAGGCGCTTCATAGGTACCGCACACAGGCGCGGCCCTGTGCCAAGTAGCTGTAGCTGAGCAGTGAGGATTCCGGGCAAGCAGGGTGCGGTGAGGCGGGAGCGGAGCGCACGTGATACTGTCCAATGACAACGCTCGCGTCCGTCGGCCAACACAACCTCGCACCGTTCAGCCTCTTTCACCTCCTCGTTAGGGTTGCGCCGCTCAGCTGCCTCGCATGTCTTAGTTGGAAACATTCACACCTCGCTGAACTGTTTCCACTGCAGACCCACCATACCCCTGGGGGTAGGGTGGGACTGAACCATACCACCAATCGAGTCTAACTAGACGTCAGAAAATAACAGACAAACTAAACTATCCCGCGCGCGAGGCGACTAGAGCACAATATAACGAATAATACATACATATTCTCACGCCTGTATTCCCAAGAGGGGTAGGCAGAGCACATGAATTCAAAAATCCAGTGCCACGTTTAGCAATGTCAGGGTAACCAGATAGTTAAACGTGATATTGTAGTGACAGGTTGCTAGCCCATCGCCCTCAATACACTAACTAACCCTTTCCCAGAGTCGACTCTTACGACACCCACGGGAAGAAAGGGGGAGGTGCTATTCTAAGACGGCACCACACGGGAAACGATATATAACGAATAATATTTCCCTTATAACGTTAAACTGTGACTAGAGCGTCTTGCCGTGGTAAGCCTACAGATAGTAAAAATTTGTCTCTCGAGTTAAGGCCCTGCGCAGACAGACTATCCGCGACGGACTTTGTACAGTCGAGTTCATAAATATATGAGCAGACAAATGGTAAATATGTAAACCTTATTCTCAATGTCATAAAGGTGTACAGATATTTTTGAACCTTTTGCTCATATATTAATGAATTCGACTGTAGTCTGGCGCACAATGCATACAATCCACGCAGAACTTTTGTGCGCTGCTGACGCGATCGCTGTCTGTCGTCTGTGTTGGACCTAGTGTCCGACCGAAGGTACAATTTTGGCCGAAGCCGAAGCCGATTAATCGGCTTTCATGAAAACCTTCGGCCGAAGCCGAAGCGACCCAAAGAAATGAGAGAATTTGCTAATAGTAAAAAAAACAGCAGTATATTTTCCGCAGTTTTTGCTTCGAAATCAAGTGTGTTTATGTTGTTATGTTATGTGTTGTCAGTTATTAATAGGATTAACTGCAAGCAATGCGATCGGGTCGGCGAAACGCTGTTCTGCTAAGCGCTGCGCACTGTCCGTCTCGCTCTGGCATCGTTCGTTCAATTTCAAATCACAATTTGCAAACCTTCGGCTTCGGCCAAAGCTTCGGCCAAATTTTGGCCGAAGCCGAAGGTTTGGCCGAAGGTGGCCGAAGCCGAAGCTTCGGTCGGACACTAGTTGGACCTAAGACTGCCGTGGATAGATGTCACAGAGTAAATAAAACACGCGTGTAGTTTTACAATTATATTGTCGCCTAGTGGTGGGCGTGGGCGGCCTTCCTCATCTGCGTGAGCACGTTGCTGAGCTCCTCACGCTTCCTCTTGGCGCGGATGTGTGTGCCCAGGCGGCGCTTCAGGAACTTGAGAGCACGCTTATCCTTAGACACCTGAAATTAAATAAAGTTTTTTTAAGGTCGTCAGTAGCGGCGTAAGGGTAGGGCGGGCGCCGGGTAAAAGGGCCGCCACATGAACCCCTTCGTAGCCTATCGCTCTTAGTTAGGGGGCGCTATAGAAATCTCGTCACTCAGGGCGCTGGTAGTGTTAATGACATGTAATAATAATTATATTACCAAATAAAGAGTATGAGTAGAGATTCTCTTCCTAATAGTAACATGCTTCGTAAATGGCACGTACTAAGTATCTAACAGGTTGACGAAGCAGATCACCAAAATAAACACAGAAAAACATTAAAAAAGGGAAAATGAAAGCAATGCTGTCAAGGTTTGGATTTGAGATCAAGCAGGAAATATTAGATCCCTTTACTGGTATCCTAAAATATTGAAGTTATGCAAGAAATATGTCCGATCGACTCTTATTTAGTCAAGAGTAATTGCATCAAACATCCTAACTATAAAAAATAACAGTTTGCCTGTGCCCAGGCACAGGGCCCAGAAATTACCAGATCAGTATCTTCAAGGGCACAGTTTTGAAAGCTCGAACTGGGCATGTAAAAGGCTAATTACGGCACTGCAGTAATCTAAGTGACACCAAAATAAGTATTAATTATTACAAGTATTAACACATTCAGAACCAAGGACCCAGCCCCCAGGTTCTTCACAACGTGCGCAAGACGCCGAGAACCCGCTAGCCGAGTTCATGCAGTACTAGCTATAGACTACTCGATTCCGCGCAGATTACTTGATTTTAGGCTTGGTCGTGAATGTGTTAAATGGCATTTTAAATTACCTTCAGCAACTCCATAGCCCTCTTCTCATACTGTGCGTGTCCAACAACCTCGCGGACCAAATCACGCACGAACTTTGAGTGCTTGGTCTGGAGCTGAAAACATAAATAACAACAAAAATAAATAAAGAGTACAGGTTGCATGGTGATTTACGATTGCTTGGCAAAAGTAGAAGGGGCAGTAATAAATTTTTGGGTTTATTTAGTATCCGAGGAGTGAGGGGGTGGATAGAGACACATTATTGGTAATCAGTGAAATCAGTCGCACTTCACCTCCCCTCATTGCTCCCTATACGCCGATTACCCCCACTAGTTTCACCAAGCAATCTTATACCACCAGCCCACCACTTGATGTATAAGGCAGGGATCGTTACCGGTATTACTAAAAACTAAAATATCTCCTTTAATTTGGAATTTTAGCTTGGTATTCCTAGATAGTATTTAGGTAAGTCTACAAATGTACATCATTAAATGAAAAAAATCCAATAACATACAATAACAACTGAGATACCGAAATTGAATACCGGTATAAATGTATGAAAATAATACCGGTATTCGATCCCTGGTATAAGGTAAAAACTGTTAACAATTGTTTTTTAAGAATAGTTTTAACACATTTGACACCAGTGACACAGCCTCTGTTTAAAAAACACTCTCAATGAAATGCAGCTGGCGTCTAATGTGTTAATTGTATGTAATATGCTGTATTAGGTTTTGAAATTAGGGATGCTTAGGATACAGCAGCACCTGAAGGGAGTTTGAGCAGTAAAATAAATTTCAGTCTGTTATCTAATTTTGTACTGTCTGACATGGCTGCAATGAAGAACATTAAACATGATTGTTGATGCAGTGCACAGGCGTAACTCATTGATGTTGTGTCGCGCCAAATTAAATTGAACTATTGTATTCTGTAGTGCACATAATCCAACGTGGCAGTCAATTATTGCACTTAACAAATGACATCTTCATATCCAATTCGTGGAACTTCATTACTTAGTCTACTTTGAATCTCAGATATTAAATTGACAAACAAATTCACAAAAAACAATATCCTACAAGTAAATTTCGTTTATTAGTTAACTTTTGATAGTAAAGGCTAAGAATTGCAAAAAACAGGCAATAACTACTAGTCTTAGTATTTGAGATAAAAAATGCAACTATCTAAACAAAATGAAGACTATGATTCTCATTCTATGCAGTTTTATTTAAACCAGTAGTTATTCAACTTTTACTGTTTAAATTGAAATAACGACAATAGTAACTGACGAACTCTTTATTAAATTAAATAACTAGTGTAAGATATTTAGTAATATTAACAAAACCTTTGTGTATGATAGGTACTTACATAGTTTGAAATAGCAAAGTTTTTGCCTGTCCATACAGCACCGAAATTAAGAATGCTTGGATCATATTAGTAACGTTAACAAAAGTGTAATCGACTAAACGATAAATCTTGAAAATAGTCTTAGAATCTACGATGAAGATTTTATTCAGAACTAAGTTACATCGATACACAAACATAACCTCTCACTTTAGTTAAATTAGGTATGCAACTTACCCCCTTTAGCCTAGCAGGTCGGATTTTGATGGCTTTGTCTGTAATTCCCTTCCTGCCAGCAGAGATTTTTGTGGTTTTGTGGCCTTTTCGCAGACCAACCGCGATTTCAAACCGGGGAGCCATGCTGAAAAACCAGAATATGTGAACTGTAATCACTGAAATATAAAATAAATGTTATCACTATATCAATTAATGACTCAGTTTCACTGTGTAACAAGATAAATCACTGAGGATTTAACGAATAAAAGTAAATTTAATTTCACAAAGAAAATAAACGTACATTACGGATTGACAGATCCGACGAAAGAATTGGTTTTCGTTCAGGAAAGGCAAGGCATCCACAGATAACAAAGGCTGGGCATTGATGTAAATTTTAATTCTACAAATTGACACCGATTTGCGAAATAATGATAAATTATACAGATAAAAATGTTTGTTTGCGATCTCTTACGTAAATTAATAAGAATTTCTCATTATTCAACCTTTATTGATGGTTTATGCATTTTAGCAATGAAGTATTTCTGAACGAATTAAAAAATATATTTAAGATACTGCAAAAAACGCTTTATTGATCATTCAACGTCCTGTCTAAAGTTCATATAATACGTTTAAAACATAATGATACACTTCTTATGCAAAGTAATAATAAAATAAAGTCATTATGTTTAAAATACGATCTATCTTAACATGCAGTTTGGAGTGTAAAACCTTAACTCAAACAGTCTACCACCCGAACTGTTGTCTGTCAGTTCACGTCACGTCAGCGTCAGTCAGTCAGATCAGAATTGACATTTTCAATATTTTCAATTCAGTGAAATGTGGTAATTTCGTCGTATTGTATTATTTATGAATTTCGTATTTTTACTCAACACAGTTCAAAAAGTTTGAATTGTAATATATCAAACACTGCGTGCGTTTTAAACTAAACCCAATTGTGGAGCTATTTTTAGCTCAGATTTCTTCGTATACATTATTTTTTAACATAACCTATATTTTTAAAATTTTCCACATTTATGAGCGACGATGGAGGTTGGCGCCGTGAAACAAGCGTTTAATAATGAGGTGAGTTTCTTAGTCACAAGATATACATAAGAATTTTTTTTTTTTTTTTTTTTTTTTTT
>BHDV01009378.1:126078-146298 GCA_005406045.1 Adoxophyes honmai
GTTGCTTGTACTTAGATGAAAAGCATTGTACTTCTTCCTTCACAGTATTAATCATCAGGTGGTGATGTACTTCCGAGTTCCTGATAAACCATGGTGTGTTGGCTATTTGTCTAAGAATAGAGTCTTCAGCCCTCTGTATTAACATTATATTGGTTTTGCATGCAGACCCCCAGAGTTGGATACCGTAAGTCCAAATCGGTTTCAATACAGTCTTGTAAATCAATAGTTTGTTGTCAAGAGATAGAACACTATTTCTACCGAGTAGGGCTTCCAAATACCGGACCTTTTGTGATCTCGGTATTAATACCGAAACCGATGTCACCAATCCCGGGATCCCGGGAATCCCGGGATTTTTAGGGATCAAATTAAGAACATTAAAAAAATAAAGAAATCCCATGATAGGAACAGTCAAATCCTTTTTATTGCACAAACGTACTAAAATGGTAATTAAAAATCAAAATCACATAGTCATTAGTAGGGATTGCAATTGCAATCCAGCACGAATCTAGCATAATGTGGAACGAAAATAAAAATACGACATTTTTAAGACTTTTTTTCTCAATTTGTACCTCTTATTTATGAATGAGATCATTAAACAACTAAATTTATTCGTTTATCTCCTGCCGCATCGCATTCTTTTTTGGCAAAGGAAAATAATCAGGTTTTTTGGATTTTTCAAGTACACTAACGTACCAGTAACTTCGGAGAAGCGGTATTCTGCGATTCTGTTGCGTAATACTTCAGCTATTTTAAGGCTTACGGCCCTGGCTATACAGCTTATTTAAGACAAATTTGTGGGTTTCTTAAGACAAATGTCAATGTGGACTCTTTTCTGCAAAGAGCTTCTACAGTTAGTTTCAACGATGCAAACTTTTAAGTTGTAGAATCGTTCCAGATTCCAGCATACTGAACAAACTGTTCCATCTTGTGCGGTAATAGAATCAGACTTTGTTCTTTACATATATCTTTTTTAGGGTTCCGTACCCAAAGGGTAAAAACGGGACCCTATTACTGAGACTTCGCTGTCTGTCTGTCTGTCCGTCCGTCCGTCTGTCTGTCACCAGGCTGTATCTCACGAACCGTGAGAGCTAGAGAGTTGAAATTTTCACAGATGATGTATTTCTGTTGCCGCTATAACAACAAATACTAAAATTAAAATAATTATAAAAATTAAGGGGGGCTCCCATACAAAAAACGAGTTTTTTTTTTGCTATTTTGGATCTATTTCAATAACTGTAACAGGTAAATACTTGAAATGCTAACAGAATATTTAATAAAATATTTACTTTAAAAATAAATAATTAAAATAAAATAAAATTAGTATTTAAGGGGGGCTCCCATACAAGAATTCTAATTTTTTGCATTTTTGGTACGGAACCCTTCGTGCGCGAGTCCGACTCGCACTTGGCCGGTTTATTTACATATTTTTGCAAAAATAAATATATTTGGTGGGGGAAATTCTCTAAAGTTTTATAACTTAGCGTACTTTCATGAGCAGCACCATACTGGGATCGTAGCATTAATTCAACATACTTAGTCCACTAATGTTAGTTCAACTGTAACTGCCAATCCACCATTCTTCATCGTCTTCGCAAAATAGCGGCAACTCAAAACAAAATAATAGAATCGTTTAATAAACGTTTGCGGATCCGCATCGCTGGATCCAGCATGTTTAAAAAGGCGCTGGGTCGAGCTAGATTGTGTATGCTGGATCCAGCAATTGCAATCCCTAGCCATTATCCATTTGCCTTGTATTTATATACGAGTATTGCCAACTTATAAATCGCATCATATAGTTACAATATTGTGTTCCAATAAGATAGGTGCACATTAACATAGGATCGCTATAGCACTTACACTTACAAAATCAACTAAGTGTATGGCAAAGAAAACAATAGCACCGAATTACAAAGCCGTTTTAATATAAGCAGATAAACTTCACGATTAAATTGAAGTTAATTTGCATGCGTTATCTATGTTTTTTTATTTTTCCTGTATCTTTTTAATAATTTATCAAAATACCGAGTTTCCGGTATCGGTATTCGATCTGGAAATACCGGGATTGGATAATGACCTTTAAAAAGGCGGGATCCCGGGATCCCGGGATACCGGGATCCCGGTATTGGAAGCCCTACTACCGAGTAGCCAGAAAAGCCCACGAAATCGTATATTAAGTTGGTCTCTTTTTGATTGGATGTGGTCACGCCAGGTTAGCCTACGATCCAAGTGCATTCCCAAGTACTTCACGCAGTCATTGTGCGGTAATTCCTGAATGCCAAGTTTGACAGGTGGACAATCTCCTCTTCTCAGGGTGAATGTGATGTGGACTGACTTTGACACACTAGCTTTGATTCTCCATTTATTTAGCCACTCCCAAACTTTATCCAGACTATTTTGTAGTAGTTGAGAGGCTTGTGCAGGATTAGGACTTGAGGCTAATACTGCTGTATCATCAGCGAATGTTGCTACAGTCACTTCAGAATTGTAGGGTAAGTCCGATGTAAATATCGAGTAGAGCATTGGGCCTAGTACAGAGCCCTGTGGAACTCCCGCTAGAATATCGTAGCATGGTGATGTGCTGTCTCCTTCTCGAACTTGAAACAGTCTCCCTGAGAGGTATGATTCCAGTATCGCATAGTAGTTATGTGGTAGATAACTTTTTATTTTACATAAAAGTCCCTTATGCCATACTCTATCAAAGGCTTGTTGTATGTCTAGGAAAGCTGCTGAGCAATATTCTTTTTGTTCAAGGGATGATCTCACTACCTGACAGACTCTGTGTATTTGTTCGATTGTGGCGTGATCCTTTCTAAATCCAAATTGGTGATCAGGTATTATTGACTCTGATAGAAGTGGCTTCATAAGTCTCTTTAGGAGGATTTTCTCGAAGACCTTCGAAGTGACTGGTAATAGACTTATTGGTCTGTATGAGGATACCTCGTACGCTGGCTTGCCTGGCTTCAGTACCATGATGACCTGAGACACTTTCCAAATATCAGGGTAGTGACCCGTCCTCATTATACCATTAAATAGGCACGTTAAATAGACAATAGCCTTTCGAGGAAGTTCTTTTAGCACTTTCTTATCTATAAGATCAAACCCTGGAGCTTTTTTGTTTTCGAGCTGGTCGATAACACGCTGAACCTCAGCGGGAGATGTTGGCTTAATTGGAAAATTCAGTTGAAAGTCTTGATTCAGGATTTCATCAATATCTGTCTCATCATTGTTAGGATCTGACTCATTAGGAGTGAAAATCTTCGACAGATGCCTAGCGAAGAGGTTGACTTTTTCTTCAGGAGTTCTAGCCCACGTGTTGTCCGATGCCTTCAAAGGTGGTTTAGAAATCACGGGCTTATTAGCGCTCTTGCAGATCTTCCACAAGGAGTAATCGGTAGCGCTGGTGGCTGTCAACTCTCGAATTTGAGCATCTGCTGTATCGTTTGCAGCCTGGAGGATCATACCTTTTAGCTCTTTGATAGCTGTGTTTAGTGCTCTTTTATCAGCCTGGTGTCGGCTGATATGCCATACCCTACGAAGTCGCCTCTTTTCAATTATTTTTTCTTTGATTTCATCAGACACACAAGAATGAAACAAAATTATGCACTCCGATTACCTACTTATACAAAATTGCATACCCATCTGCATTTATTGTGTCAATTGGTATTTTCCGCCTAACCAAATAAATTCAAACCATTATACATTTTCTTTGACATTTAAGTTGAAAAAATAACCAAATGTAATCATCGGTGCTTATTATACCTTATCGGTTTAGGTACTTAAAACAATATAAACAATCTTGACATGTCTTTTTGTTGAAATACACGGTCTAAAAATGAAAATCGTTACATTATACAATTCAATTATGAAAGTAAGTGATTTTTTCATACCTAAATTGTAAAATGTAAAGATTTCGATTTATAAAGTGGACGTTTAAATAAAAAGACACGTCAAGATTGTTTACATTGTTTTAACTACCTAAACCGATAAGGTATAGATAATTAAAAGCTAATAACACATTCATCTAATTTTTCAGGTTATTCAGCTTAAGAAAAGCTTCAATCAAGCTAAAATACAGATAATACACAAACTCACCCGAAAAGCCAAAACATTCACGGATAAGAAAAAAGCTCCTGACAAGATCAAAGAGAAACTGAAAAGGAAAGCTGAATCTGCAGTCAATGAAGTCCTCATCATGAAGGTAATTTGTCCGGAATGTTCGAATTTTGGCACAAGTGCTTAAGTACGCCAGTGCTTTGGAATTGAAGAATGCACTGCAATTAAAATAGTGTACCTAATAATAACCTTTCTAAAACTATTAGTGTGAAACTATGTACGGTCAAGGACTTTAATTCATGAGCCACCATGGAACTTTTTCTAAGAAAAAATCATCACGTAAACGCTAGATAATTAAAGGGATGTCACTATGACGTTTACTGTGAATTGATTCCATCGTGGCTTATGAATTAAAGTCCGTGACTGTACTACAATTTGTGTTGTATTGTATAACAAGTAAAGAAAACATTGAGTAGCTATTTTTAAAACAACAAGGGTAGAGTTGGTGTGATACCCAATTGTAACACCACAACATCAACCCAAATACAAAGTTCAAAAATTTAAAGAATATTATTGTAAGCATATTTTTCGTAAATGGGTTAGTAACCTGTCAATAGTGAGTTTTCTTTACATGTAAAACACATTTTGCAGTTGTATTTACAAGATAAATAACTTAACTACAATCTGAAAACAAATATAAATAAAAGAATATTATGTTGCAAATTTTACGGATAATTCACATTTTTTTTAAATCGAGTTTACATGAAACATGTTGAGCTAAACTCGATTTAAAAAACGTGAGTTATCTGTAAAATTTTCAAAATGAGTGACTCTCACGGTAGTATAGTGTTCAAAGAAATATTACTTACATAAATTAGATAAAAATTAACGCTAAAACTCGTCCGTAACACGAGACTTTGAAAGATTTGTCTGTTTAGTTTTGTGTTTACATTACCCACTTTCTCAATACAAGCCAGACGCTAATGTAAATTTTTAATTCTCTATTATTCCAAATTTCAGAAAATCAAACCCAAAGTGCTAGCAAAGTTTGCTGTTACGCACAAGGGTAACCTTCAAGACTACTTAAATAGGCCGGTAGTAGACCAAGACAAGGCCTGTGCCCGTCTGCTACTCCACAAAAGCCTGCAAGAGAAGTACACATACATTCGGAACACATTCTCTAACATATCCATCAGTGACTTGCTCATGTCCCGCACAGAGAGGCGGAAGATGAAGAAGGAAGCTTTGGAGAAGCAGAAAACGAAAAGAGGTGACTTTAATCATAAAACGTTTCTTATATTGAGATTAGCTCGACTTGTATCGGGCCAATTCGTTACCCATCATCTGGAGCTACTACTGTATTTTGAATACATATTTTTATTTGACTGTTGAAAGAAAAAAAAATGTACTTTAAGACTTGTAAAAGATATTTATAATTATAATAGCTATGATAAGTTGATTGACGTTATTATGAATATGAGATTGTGCCTTGGCCAAAAAAAACTTAGAGATCATTCTTTTCTCAGTGACTGTTTCGTTTTTTGGAAAACGTAAGAAGTAGACAGTTAGTACTACATATTAGTATATCGAGCAGCAACAAACATACTATTTTTTTTTATCCTGTATTACCTGTACATGTTACTTACCTAAAGATACAGCTATAAGTTATAAAAAGTAAAATTTAGGTGTGTATTAAATTTATACTTATTAATTACAATTACAATCTATGGTTGACATTTTTAATTTGTTTCCTAGATAAAAAACAACAAGTGGTCAATGCTGAAGGCGAGTGGGATGTTGAGAAAGTGAAAACTAGTAAGAACACTGCTGAAGAAATGGTAGAAGACGATGATGCATCGAGCGACGATGACAACGCGCAGTCAGACGTTGAAGAAAATTCTGATGAAGATGAGGGGCCTTCTGATAATGATGAATTGAATGATGATGATGAAAAATCCGAGTCTGAAGTAGAGCCAAACAATGAAAGTGATGAAGAAGTTGGAGAAAAAATGGAGACTGATGAAGAATCTGATCATGAAGATTTGCCTGATGAAGACAGTAGTGATGAAGGTAAAAATGTGGGAAAGTTTGTGCGGCCTAGTCCTGTCAAAGAGGATGTTAAACTAAAAACAGAAGCCAGTGAAAAGTTAATTATAAATACTAAACCTGTACAAGCTAAAAATAAAAGCAAACCAGAATTCAAAAAGCCCACAAAGCCAAGAGATCCAAACAAAAATAAGAAACTTAATGAAAAGTTAATATCAAGGAACTTCAAGAAGGAATCGAGTGAAGCTAAAGTTCCAGAAACAAAAATAGTTGATCCCTTCTTTATAACTTCAAGTGGTGATAATTATATGTCAGTTGTAGAGCCAAGACAACCTGATGAAGTGAAAGAAATACATAGACAAGGGAACAGGCAAATGAGAAGGGCAGCCATGTTCGGACATGCGCCAAAAATCAAACCAAGACAAGATTTTAGGGAGAGTAATTTTAATAGACAAAATGATTCCCAAGGATTTAGAAATAATAGGAATGAAAGTAAATTTAATGGTAGAAATGATTCGCAATTTAGAGGAAGAAATGATAATCAATTTAATAAAGATGATAGCAAATTTAAAGGTAGAAATGATAAATTTGGAGACCAGAGTGATTCACAATTTAAAGGTAACAGGAATGATAGTCAATTCAAAAACAAAAGTGATTCATTTAAAGGAAAAATTGATGCTGAACCTAAAGAAGAGAAGAAGCTACATCCTTCGTGGGAAGCAAAGAAGAAGAAATCTGGTATATTGCCATTCCAAGGTAAAAAGATTGTGTTTGACGAAAGTTGATAATGGAGAGCGAAAAATAAAATATTTTCAAGTAAAATTGATTGTTTTCATTCCCATTATTTTCCCGTTGTGTGTATTTCACTGAAAAAAAAAAAAATTCATGGCGCCGATTTTAGTATTGTTCTTAGAGTATCGTAACTAATAAAATTTACGCATTTTTTTAAAATGTTGCTCGAAATGTTTGGTAACAATAGTAACCTTCCTCTACAGCGGAAGCAGAGCGGCGAAACGCTTATTTTCCGGCCAGTGATTCGTGCGCGCTCTTCGTTCAATTTCTAGTATTACAACCGATATGGTGACGCCACCGCGCCGCCAAGTTTGCACTTTCAGTGCGCTTGGAGCTTCATAGAACTAATTAAGTCATAGGAATGTGACAACTAACAGCCGGTCCCAATAATTCAGTCTAGATCATGCATGCGGTCTACATAGATCGAATATATTCATACATACTACACTTATATTCCCAAATGTGGAAAGCAGAGCATAAGAAACATTACGTAGTTGAAATAATGGCTGTTTCACGTTTAGAAGCCACGTTTAGCATAATTTTAGGTTGAAACTTTGATGAAAGAGGTATGTAATAGTGTAGTCCAGTCATTATAGAAAATCACCTCGGAACTCAAGATACCCAGCTGGAAGTTCTGTAAATATTTGCATATTGATGCCCTAAAAGTTCGCTCAAAACCTACATATCCTAGGGTGTGCGCAACTATTAAATTTGTAGGTCAAATGTCACAAAAATCAGTTTTTTGTGCTCCTTTTTCGAATAGGTATCTCGCTTCCTATGGATTTTTGCTATTTGTATTCGTTATCAATATTGTAGAATACAAAATTCTCTACAAATTTTAAATGATTCCACGAAATCCCTGGAAGACATGAAGAGGTGTTAGTGTTATGTTGGGCTCTAGATCGAAACCGTACCTTACAGCTTTCTCTGTCTCGCCTACAATACCTCCCTTTCTTACACCACATGCGACAACTAATACCGTCGTGTAATGCCCTGCAATCTTGCACGTCCAGTCAAATTTATGGCTTCAAATTATTCAGCAATAACTTCCGGCCTCGGAATAGGTATGTCGACGTGTATATTGCCAACAATTTAGATTGGATATCGCTGCAGACGTCCTTATTACGTCTGCTGTGGTGTGGTGTGGTATTGCTAGCTAGTGTTGCCTAAGTAAGGGTGGAAGGTCCACGTCCGAACGAAAGTCATGTATAGACATTAAAAAAATGTTGTCTCTTTCTACCGTTACTAACTTGCACACGAAATTGAAACTTAATGTGTAACCCGAGTATTCATAGGCGCTTGATGTTATTCGCCGATATGAATACTGCAAACGAAGTATACGTACTTACAAGACAGGTAAAAAAATGTAATGTGTGGGAAAGACTCCAATAGAGAGATCTCTCTCCAGGCAGATGTTATGCCTGGGGACCGAAGTCCTCAGAGAGGAAGTTGGAAGTTGTATTTATGCAACCGTTCGTCGAAACTTCGTTAGCGCGATGTAGAACCGTTTAGTTCGGCTGTTCGACGCATGTGGCGCTGGGGCGCTACAAATGTTTTAAACTTTCGCGATTCTCACTCATATTTATATGTACGCGGGACATTTATATGTATGTCAACTCAACTCGTTACCACGGTCGCTGTAACGCGGCCGAAACGTCGAGAAAGTAAATAAAATCGTGATTAAGTCCCGCGTACATATAAATATGAGGTACAAAAATGCAGTAGAATTAGAAATGAGAGCGTTAAGAAAAATAGAAGCCGTACTTATCACTAAAAGATAGAATAAGAAATATCTGGTGTAATGTGATGGATGAGGGAACGAGCTGGTGTCAAAGTAGAAACAAGTACCTCCCAACCTAATTAGAATAAAGAAAAGTATGCTGAATATAGCTCAAAAGCACCACTAATGCGTCTCCAAAAACATTGGGTCATTTAATTTTTCACCCTACTTCCTTACTACGCTCGAGTGAACACGCTCCCGAAAGCTTTCATTCAAATTGTAACACCTGGACCATACCGCGGGAATAGCATTCCACAGCGATTTACTGCAGCGGTCTCACTGCATTTCTCTACCTGCATACTGACCATTACAGCTGACTTCTAAGCCATAGAACGATTCTTGAAGATTGTGTAACTAAACTAAGGTATAAGTGCTTCCCGTGTTTCTTATTGGGTTAGAGTTGACACAAGTTATGTATCGCAGGGCAGGTATTGAGACGGTTCTACTGCAGTATGCAAAGTGAATTGACAGCAGATTTATTTCTATAGTTTTTCATACCTTGCACTTAATTGGGGCTCAGTGAATGGGGTTCTAAAATTTGTAGGTAAGTATATAGGTAAAATTGAGGACATCTTTTTTCGATTTTGTACAGTCGCGTTCATAAATATATGAGCAGACAAATGCCCAATATGTAAACTTTTGCATCTTATTGTCAATGTCATAAAGCTGTAGGTACAGATATTTTTGAACCCTCAGTTTTGCTCATATATTAATGAACTCGACTGTACTCGTATCGTCTATGATTCTGAGTGTAAAAAAGTTTTTTCAAAATGTAACTAAAGAAATACGGTATTTATCTGAAGATAATAGGCACATACATTCCCTACACTCCTGTTCCTTTGGCATTCATGTAAAAAATAAAGATTATTGTTCTCAACCAGAAAAGTGAACGGGATGATAAGGGAACGCCTGTACTTATCCCAAAAAGGGGTAGGCAGTGCACATGAAACGCTACACAGGCACAACCGTATTTCACGTCCCGTAGCCGCTTCTAGCAAAATTATAAGGTTTTAATTTAAGAGTTACTATAGTGGCAGGTTGCTAGCCTGTCGTCTAAAATATACCATAACCTGTTTATATCTTAAGTCGGCTTTTGATATCCACGGGAGAAATGGAGAGGTGTTACTGTAAACCCGACACCACCTGGCATAAAAATCAGAATATAAGTATACTGCATTCTTACCCAATAGGTACACACTAACTGTAACTCGACCCAGAGCAACATTCACACACAACACGCCTAAGCTGTATTCCCAAATGGGGTAGGCAGAGCATACGAAACGCTGCACACACACAATCATGAGTACTTCACGTCCCTTAGTCATTTAAAATTATTTAAAGATTTTAAGTTGAGAGGTATCTACTAAGTACAGTTAGGGAATCTGAATGTTTAGCAGGCCTTCATAATTTGTTCGCATTATAGGACAAACTTCACCATGAAGTTCAATATTGAGTATTTATGCCATGCAACTGGCTGGAAATAGTAGTAAGGCCAATTTTAGAAGTGTCTCAACCTGCTAAACATCCAATTTCCCTGACTGTACTTATAGTGACAAGTTGCTGGCACCAGAACAACAGAATTTCCACTAAAACGCCTATTAATACGTCCGACTGCACTGCGTTATCAAATCCCACAAATCAAGTCATCCGTCACCGAATCCAATATGGCTGCCGTAAATCGGCGCGTCATCGTAAGTGCTTGTAATGAAGCATTCCCCGTGAATCAGGGCCGAATTGATGGCGGCGGTATTACGGATGCCGCGTGCCGGTAAATAAGTCGGCAGGTAGGGTTAGCCGATAACTGGTTTCAACTGGTTAAAAAGACATTTTTTTTTGTCTGGGTTAGAATTCTCCTCTCCATTTTGTCCGTGGATGTCGTAAGAGGCGACTAAGGAGATTTTGGTGAGCTTTAGGCGACAGGCTAGCAAGTTGTCACTATTATAGGTACCTCTTCCATCTATTTTGAACCCTAAAATTTATGCTAGAAGAGGTCTAATACGTTTCGTGTACTCTGTCTACCCAATTTGGGAACATAGGCGTGATTGTATGTATGTATTTTTTCACGGCAAAGTATCCCACTGATGGGCGATAGCCTCCGCTTTTTGTTTCCACTTGTCTCTGTTGCAGTCAGAGAAAACGCTTCAAATCGTCCCACGATCTCCTCGTACGTCTACCTCTGCTCCGGTGCCCGTCACATGGGATCCAATCCGTGACAAATTCAGCCCTGGGGTTTGGTCAGGTCTTAAAACATCCGTGTGATCCTTGAAATCTGGCTTGCTCATTTCGTTAACACATAGGTCAAATTCAAATTCAAATTCAAATTATCTTTATTTGCATAAAAAATGGTACAATATAAGGTGTTACAAAGGTACATACACAGTGGTACTCAGTGGCAACAGGCCCCTCGTTTATGTAGCAGTTGCATTAATACCATAACGTTTCTGGTATCCTGGTATCAGCACCCGCAATCCTTGCTGCTATGTTTACGGGCATGAGTACGACCTATTCTGGGCATGAGTGCGACCGCTCTTTCCGTTCGATCTGGGATGGTCTAATCGCTCACATTTTTGATTCTAAGTGAGGAAATCAATTTGCACCAGTCACACACGTAGATATGTAATGGACCAGTAAATGGCACACTTTTTTTGATTCTGTGCAAGGGAATTAATTTGCACCAGCTTTATTTACTGACCAGTGTGTCCGACAATAGTGTGGAGATACATTATTTAAGTACTTTTTATTACATGTACCTACATGCAATCACACCCGCAGTCAGTGCTAGACAGTCAGTTAGTCAATATTTTAAAATGAAAAAAAAAAACTATCTATCTATCAATGACGGACCGTATCGATATCTTCCGATCCTAAATTTACATAAAAATCCCTTCCTTTTCAGAGAACATTATTAAATCGAACGGATGGCTCCACTCAAAGGTCGAATCAAGGTCAGAATGAGCCACAAACGTCAAACCCCTTTGAGATTCCCTTTAAGGGGTAAAGGGCCTTTACCCATAGAGCTTTTGGCTGCACTTCTATAAGCAACTTTTTGTCTCAAGCAAAAAGTATCCTTTAGCGTAATGTATTCATGTATTCGGTCCAAAGGTTCTAGCGGTTTAGTGACAAAAATTCGCAAATTGTTTTTGGCGTATAACGCTTGGGCTCAGCCTTGTGGTTGTGACGTTTTTTGTCACGTACTGTTCAGTAGCTTGTGCTAGCATACATCCATTGGGGACTCGATAAAATCGTCAAAATCTAAAATGTAATTAATATGCCCATCCCTCCTTTTTCGTGTGGTGTTTACACCTATTTCTTCTACAGATGTCGTTAAAGGCGACGAAGAAAATAGGTTAAGCTTAAAGCTAAGCGTCCACTTGTCGGTATCGTACGCATCGGACGCATCGCACGCAACGGATCGTACCTAGTATTCTTTGTATAGAAACTCATACAAGTGCGTCCACCTGTCCGCATTGTACGCATCGCATTTCGCCGTACGTCTGATTGAATCCGATGCGTCCGATGCGTGCGATGCGGACCTGTGGACGCCTACCATTAAGCTAAGCGTCCACTTTTCGGTATCGTACGCATCGGACGTATCGCACGCAACGGATTGTAGTATTCTTTGCATAGAAACTCATACAAGTGCGTCCACCTGTCCGGATCGTACGCATCGCATTTCGCCATACATCTGATTGAATCCGATGCGTCCGATGCGTGCGATGCGGACAAGTGGACGCTTAGCTTAGGCAACAGACTTGAAATCTGTCATTATGTTTATCACAGCGTTTTGCGCGTCGGTCTTAGGAAAGAGACATTCGGTGTCCCGTAAATTAAAGAGAGATAGTGCTCTACAAAGCCGGTGTTCACCGGGACGCCCGATGGAAACTTTATGACCGGGGGTACTATATCGGAAAGCATGCTAGCTTTGCTTGTCTGTGTTTAAATGATGTATCGACATCTTTGTTTATCCTTTGCCCCATGCAGATTGGCTTGGGAAAGGTTGGGGGCGTGAAACATGATTTACATCAGACCACGCACGAGATTCTTGACTTTATACATACATACATACATACAATCACGACCTTGTTCCCAAATGGAGTGCACACGAAATGTGACATGGACAAATCTATGGCTATTTCAAGTTTCGCAGCCACTTCTTGCATAATTTAAGCTTTAAATACAGATGATACAGTAAAGCATGACAGGCAAAAATTTGTAGATAATGGGCATAGAGAAAATAGTATGGACACATCAATGGACAATAATGAAAATTAAAATATCGCTTCTACAAAAAGAGTGACAAATGATCGCCTAGATGATTAAAAAAACTGTTTAGTCTGTCTGTCAAGTTATTAAGAAGTGTAGTGCATGCAAAGATTTTTTACTACGAGTATGTTTGATGGACAGAAAAATGACGAAGCCACAGTGTTTAGAAGTTTCGAGTAACGTTACTAGGTACATGGAACGACTTTACTTTTACAAAGGCATGACGTCACGATTGACGATCCGTCTGTCACCAAGCTGTATCTCAAGAACGGTGATACCTAGCTAAACAGATAAAATTTTTACAGACGATGTGTTTCTATTGCCATTATAATACCAAAATAAATACTAAAAGAAAATATTTATAGGGGGCTCCTATACAAAAAAACCGGCCAAGTGCGAGTCGGACTCGCGCACCGAGGGTTCCGTACAAACCTGCAAGGTTTACAAAGTTCGTTCATTACGACAATCGAGTCATAACTATGGTACTTTTATTGCAAAATGAAATTCATAACATTACAATGGGGAAAGATGGAGGAGCATAAATTTAAGACAAAGATCTCTTTATCGTTTAAGTAATCCTTTATTTTATATTAACACATATAGGTAATACACAGTTTACTGTGTATACTTGGCGTGTCGGCCAATGGCCAATATATTTTGTAATGTAACTAAAAATTTAAGGTTTTCGGAATTTTTCCTTTATATGTGTGCTATAAAACGTTGCTTCATGCCAAATTTCAAGATTCTAGGTCGACTGGAAGTACCCTTTAGGTTTTGATTCCCTTGCGAGTACTTGCGAGTTTCAAAACATGCAGCTTAAATTGCTTTTTCTTTTGATTGCGTTGACATAGAAGTTTGATTTTGTTACAGCTTAAAGGTATTATAGACCTGAGTATTTGGTATGAATTTCAATTTAATCCTCTACGCGTTTATGACGAAATGGGTAGTAAGTTTAAAATTATAAAAAAAAAAAATATTATGTGATGTAACTAAAAATTTATGGTTTTCGTAATTTTTCCTTTATCTATGCTATAAGACGTTGCTTCGTACCAAATTTCAAGATTCTGAGTTCACGGGAAGCACCCTGTAGGTTTTGATTCCCTTGCAAGTGTCGAAAATTTGCGGCATAAACGGCTGTATCTTTTGATTGCGTTGGCTTAGAAGTTTGATTTTTTCACAGCTTCAAGGGACAGTAGACCTGAGTAATTGATATAAATTTCAGCTTCATACCTCCACGCGTTCCTGAGAAAAAGGGTCTTGACAGACGGACGGACGGACGGACGGACAGACGGACAACAAAGTGATCCTATAAGGGTTCCGTTTTTTGCTTTTGAGGTACGGAACCCTAAAAACGTGATTTCTTTGCAGTTTTGCTAATTTTAACATTGCGGTTCGGAAAAACTATCATTGCCAAGAAGAACGCGCTGTAAGAAACCCAGCGGATAATGACATGTAAGTAGGTATGTACAGAAAAATTACACATAAGTACATCAAGTCAAGCTACTTCTAGCATATTTTAAGTTTTAAAACGACATCCACGGAAGAAATGGAGAGGTGTTATTCTAAACCCAACACCTCACGGTAGAATAATTAGAATGATATTTTAAAACCCAGTCGTTCCTATATCGACTGACATGTCTTGCGCTGTCATACTGCAAATTGTCGCTTAAGTAAAACACAACTACGTACGAGCGTTCGCACATCGCCAGATAACAACGGAAACGATGGCACAGCGCGTTAGGAAGTAAAATAAAATCCCTCGCAGGCACTTACGTTTTTATTTATTTATAATATTAAGTCCAGTCGGTCACGTCCCGTGGAATGGGATCACGTACGGCACCAACTGAACTGTCGGGCGGTTAGGGATTCGCGTACTTTAAACTCGCGAATTGACCTAAGCGACAACGACGGTTTGAATTTTTGTAAGGCCATGATTATTGATTGATACGAAAATGTCAAACTTGTCTAAATTGTATAGTATACAGGTGGCAGATTTTAGTTTTAAGTAGTGTGTGACTACCTTGTGGCTAAATAACATATAGTCATGCCTATGTTTCCAAATGAGGTAGGAAGAGCACACGAAACGTGACATTGACAAATCTATGATTATGACTATTTCACGTTTCGCAGCTACTTTTAGTATGATTTTAGATTTGGAAACAGATGGAAGAGGTAGTATAATAGTGACAGGTTGCTAGCCTGTCACCTAAAGCATACCTAAACCTATTTAATTAGTCGCCTCTGACGGCATTCAAGGAAGAAATGGTGAGGTTTTATTCTAAATCGGACACCACACGGATAAATAACTACTTATAAGATAATAAAATACGTCTGCTTTATTTTTCGTGTTTTGTCGGGTTTGGAATAATACCTTTATTCTTCCGTGGATGTCGGTAGAGTCGACTAAAGATATAGGTTGAGGTATATTTTATATTTACCTGCTACCTCAAACCCTTAAAAATATTATGCTAGAAGTGGCCACAAAACGTGAAATGGTCATCGTTTTGTCTGTGTAGCGTTTTGTGTGTTCTGCCTACCCTGTTTGGGAATACAGGTGTGATTGTATGTATGTATGTATATTTTAAGCGAAAGGTTAGCAACTTTTCTCGATTATACCTGCCAACTTAAAACCTAAAAATGTGGTAGAAGCGGCCAGGAAACGTTAAATTGTCAGGGTTTTGTTAGCATTTGTATGCTCTGCCTACCCGTGAATAGAAGCTATGTATGAATGCTATTCATGTATTACGATATTAGTATAGTATACATACGTATCTGTACAAAATGTCAAATTTTCAAATTTGGCGAATGATTTTCATTTAGGGAAAATAAAGTAGTCCCCGTAGGTTTTAAGCATAAGAAAATTATCATAGCAGTATCAAACCTATTGATTCTTGAATCACCATGAAACCTATTTATACATTAAACGTCATAGTAACCTTACCTTCCTTGATACAGGACATCTTTATTACCTACGTTATTTACTATGAAAACGTTGGAAGGGTTAGAAATCAATTGATCGACTGTACAAATTCAGTTCAACCCTCGCTTCGTCACTTGAAAATCTTTTTATTACTAAAATCAAGTACAACATTGAAAATCTTGAAGCGATTCCTAATCCAATTACATATGCATGAGAATTATTGACGTCAAAAGGGTTATAGGATTTTTCGATTCGCAGAATTCCCACTCCAGCATCAGTTGCGAACTTGACCAGTTTTTATGAAACGTCACTTTTTACGTTGACTTTTTAATTTAAAATCGCACGTGACGCTTTAGAACCGCTTCGGGCTTATGAAATATGCACACAGTGAAGGATATATGGCGGTGTGCTGCAATAAAACATTCGTTTTGTGTATTTTTTACTTTTATTTCCTGTACGTATCGTACACATCCACATCGCAACGTTATACATGATTTAGCTAGAAATAACACGATTGTTTTGAATAATCTTGTACATTTTTATTGAACATTTATTTATGTAGTCCGTAACTTTTACCAACGTATTACGATAGAAATGGCTCTTTGATTATAGGATTCGCTCAATGAATCTATTTGTACTAGCCCTTAAATTATAAAATAAGAGGCATTTCCTCAGAAGTATGATATTAATTCGAGTCAAATAAAATTATAATAGTAACAAAATAGGTTTTTTATAATATACCTACTTACATACATTTTGTAAATCACTAAGCGTGTTTCATCTTTGAACGTCGCTTACGAAATTTTGGCATATTTTCAAAAACGTCTTAAGCGACAAACACTGTTATTCTATGATAATATGTAGCAATAAAAAAAGAGGTTTTTTCCAGCTTATAAATACCATTAAGTATGCACTTATCTTAACAAATTCGCCTAGACAAAAAGTGCATATTACTTTGCAACACACTTAGCAAGTCAAAGCAAACATTGTCAAACAAACTTCACTTTGCCAATGGTAAAACCCAGAGTAAACAAAAAGACATCTCTGTTAGCAGCGAAAATTAAATTGCACTAAGTTTAACTAAGTGTTTGCACATGCATTTACAAGCCCATACAAGTCATACAAGTCCGTGATGCTATGCGAAGGTTAAGGATGGAGTTAGGTAAAACGGGTTTTCGCTTAAAGCTATTTTCTTATTTTTGACAGCGGTTCAAGAGATCAACACATCCAAAATACACAATGCTTAGTCATGAATAATGTAATAATAAATTCAGATGAGATTCGGTACATTGTACTTGTTATATTTAATCTTATTTGTCTTAAATAATGTTAGGTACAAAGATGTAGTGCAGTGGTTTTCCATCGAAAATTTTCAATATTAATTAGGTCAATTTACTGAGCGAATGGACATGAAAATGTCGTTATAAAACAAAAATGAGAAAGCCACTAAGGAAATAGGAAATAGGTAAAGGTATACTTTTAACTAATAACCTGTCACTATGTCTTCCATTTATTTTTCAACTCGAATTTGTGCTGAAAGTGGCAATGTCTATGTAATTTTTTGTGTTCTCCGTTTGAATAAAATCGATTTTGTATGTAGGTATGTGGATTCTGTAAAAATCTGATCTAGATATAAGTATCTAAAAGACACACTGTATACAACGAACTTATTTCTAAAACCTGTACTAGATACTTATATTAATAAATTAAGTACCTACTCATAATATTATTTATTATATAAAAATTAGTACACACATAATTTGTTTACATCTTTTATCAGAAAACAAAAATGCAATTTTCTTATATTAATTCACAGCTACATTTCAGTATTCACAACGAACAGAAATCCAAAATGCACAAGTGGTTATAGTTCAGCCAAACTCAGTGTCGGTTATGGCATTTTTATTTTTAATGCGACATTGGATACTATATTTTTTACTTTTTTAAAAACAACGCGAATTAACTGTTTGTCTTCTACCTAATATGTTTCTTCTATAGTGTACTTTATAATGTAACGGACAAACTGAATGACATATTACTTACTCAGTCGTCATCACTAGTCGCATAGTAAAAAGATCACGGTGCATTTTGTTTACAGTACAAATTAAACGCAATCGACCTGTGCATGTAGAGAAACCTTTGTATGGTTCACGAGTTCTGAACTTTGGCCTACTTAGATCGACTTTTATTTCTATAATTGGCCATTATTCTCTTTCACGATACTGAAGACTTATCCTGCCCAAGGCTCAACATTTAATTGCAAAAACAACATTTTTACAACTTGAAAAGTTTTCTTGCGTCAGACGAGCTATTTTGAAAGTATAAAAGGTATTTTTATGAGAAGGACAATACACGGTGGGTTATTCAACCCGAAAGATTCTATCAGCATATTTTTGACGTTCAAACGAGTAATTAATGTCCTATCAATCAAAATTAACACTTTCTTGTCAACAAATATTTAGTTGCGCTACATTAATTAGGGTTAGGTAGGTACATTAAACTGCACAAACTTTCATTTGTAAATTTAGAATAGTTATTTATGCCTACTTCGAAATCGAAGCGATTTTGGATTATACGTTTCCATATTTTCGCTCCAATCAGTTATCAAAATAGTTGGTCAAAATCTTTATCAGTATCTTAGATGCATTTCCATCGATCAGATAAGAAAACAAGAAGTGCTTAAATTCCGTACCATCATCATGCATAGTAAATCTTTCTCTAAAAAGTGAGGTGGATCTCCTTTGAAACTATTTGTACTTCATTCATTTCGATCGATCTCATTGATTTAACAAACCAACTATCAAAGTATTCGGTTATTTTTAATTATTAACGGACGGATTCACTTAAACTATACCTACTAAATAAGTACAATGACACATTCTATACAGAGTGTAACTGGATCACCTCTGGAATTATTTTTTAACCGACTTCAAAAAAAGGAGGAGGTTCTCAATTCGTCGGGATATTTTTTTATTATTATTTTTTTTATTTTTTATTTTTATGTGTGTTCGCTGATTACTCGAAGACGCCTGGACCGATTTGGAAAATTCTTTTTTTGTTTGAAAGGGTATAGTTTCCAGGTGGTCCCATTGCCAGCATATCTTGATCTGATGATGGAATATGAGGGAAATCGAGGGCAACCCTCAAATTTTATTGGCACAGGTAATGTTTTTAGTACATTTTTCAAAGCTACACCAGTATTTACGTCTGGCAGTAAAAAAAATATGACTGAGCTGATGATGGAAGGTCAACTCCTTAATGCTTAGGAGTTAAAGGATAATTCTTTCAATACTGAATGCACCTGCAGACTGGAAATTATAATTTCAGTAATTAGTGAGGCCTGCTGGTGATGGAAGGTCACCCTCATTATTAGACAAATGCTTTCAGTATAGCCCAAATTTGAAGTCGGTTTTTTTTTGTTTAAAATTATTTCTTAACTCAAGATGTTACGCTTTTTTTTATTTACACTTGGGAATCAAATGGCTATTAGCAAATTTGATTTTTATTATTTGCTATAGCGACATTAGTTTTTTCAATATATTTGAGTTGTGATGTTTTTAGAAGCTTATATACTTTTTAAAGATTTGTAGCTTCTTTTAACTGCTAAAATACACCCAGTGATTTATCCCCGGAGGGGTCTGATACATTGGATAAATATATTTATATACTTACGTAATAAACGATCTACTTACGTACCTACTTACACATATATTTTAGTTACTCAAAACTCGAGAGCAAGTATTTATCACACAAATGCCCTGGATACGAACCCGGGACTTCAAGTTTCATAAACTCTAACCACTGAGGTTAAAGTCACACTGGCAATGCATACCATTGCGGCGTGCCGAGTGGTAACCACACGCAGCGATTAGTCACTCAGTGATTTGACGAGCGGTGATTTGTCACTCCGCAAGCCGCAATGTAGGCTGATATCGGTTAAATAAAAAAAAGTGTCACTATCATAAAGGCTTCTTCTATAGCCTGGTTTTAGTGTCTGTTGGTTGTTCTTCCTGAGTTTCCACCTTCTTGTCAAGATCTTGAGCATCTTTCAGGGAGTCCGGTAGCTTCAGGTTGTTAGTCTCCGGTAGGGTGAGGACTAGAACAGCTGATAATGCCGCCATGATCCCAAACACCATGGTTGGGAGATTCTCGTATATTCTTGCCTGGAAAAATAAGTTTGGTATTTATTTTGGGAATTATGTGTCGTACTCGTATGGTGTCGGGTTTAGGGTAAAACCTCTATGTTTCTGCTGAAAATGTCAGAGGGGACCATAGAGGATGGAACCTATAGAGAAACAATGTTCGCAACCCCGGTCCGCAAATAGTTTGTTGATTTCAATATACTAACGTGTACTGTCACTGTCAC
>BHDV01009411.1:0-51103 GCA_005406045.1 Adoxophyes honmai
ACATTTACTTCTGTTTGTTCTCCAATAAAATAAAATAAATAAAATATATTTCCAGGCTGCCCCTCCCCCAAAATAACCCGCTCCATCCCCAACTACCTCCTCCGCGTGCTCCCCCCGCTAGCCCTCTACAACCGCCTCCCGTACGCGCTCTCACTGTCGTGCGGCGCCGTGTCCGCGCGGGTAGAGCCGGGCGAATGTACGCATTCGCATGCTCTGCCTCTCGCGCAGGCGCACCGCGTCACGCTGCAGATGCAGTACCTTGGGCTACCGTGGACTGGGAGCTTCACACTGTCACCAGGTGAGACTAAAGAATGCCCTGACTAACAGTCTCTTTCTGATCACGCTCTCCAGAAGAACACAGAGGTGCTAGTGCTAGTGTATAGTGACAACATTTACGAGTGAGATGATCGATACTTAGGCGGTTAATACACTGCCACGCATGACGCTGCATGATGCGTGTCGACGCACCTACGCGCGTACTTACTGTTAGTTGCGTTTTGTGGATCCATTTTCAAACGCATGTCAATCTCTTCTTAAATCACGCAAGGCACTGCGTGACTCCGTGTTATATCTTGCCTCTCCCTGCGTCATGTCATTGGTGGATCGAAGTTTTCTGCGTCACAAAACTCGTTTTATGCGCAGGTACATCGTTGAGCATTATTTGTTTGGTAATACTATATTTATACTCCGTTTTTTTTGGGTTGAGAAATTTAACGGTCACAATTTGAAATTACCTCTGGAATTCATTAGTAAAACTGGAAAATATTTATGCAAATACACTTAACATTCTTTGTTATAATGTTCTTAAATCAAACATCATCATAATTTGCGCCGATATCTTGGGATTACTCAAAAATGTGTAAGGATTTGACAGTTAAATTTCTCAACCCAAAAAAAACGGAGTATAGCTCAGGACTAGTAACTTGGTCCTACTTTTTCCACTGAACTCCCCAAAGGAGCACAGCAGTGTCATGTCCAATATTTAGTGATATCATCTGTGGTTCTTTTGTATGTTCTTGTTTTCGACTGCATTTTCTATAATATCTATGACATCTATTACTTCTTTGCAGACATGACAGAGAAGAACATAGCGATGAGCACCGAGTGCGACACGCAGGGCGGCAACAAGCAGCTGGGCGTTCGCGCGCGGCTGCGGCGCGCCGACTGCTGGCAGCTGCACCTGCACGCGCCGTACTGGATCATCAACAAGACTGGTCTACCGCTGCAGCTCAAGGTACGGCCAGTACGGTGAAGGGAAGTCTGGTTAGTTGAGGACAGAGTGATAGGTAAGTCGAGGTCAGAGTGAGAGCTGTATTTATTCGGCTGAGAGGTTCAAGCAGGCATATTTAATGAGCCCTTGGCTGCCATGATTTAGCTAGTGTTCAGTGAAGAACAGACTCTACACTGTGCCTACGCACAGAAGATTACTTGACCGTTTCAATAGTCAAAGGTTGTCAAGACCTATTGTCAAGGTTGACAAAGTTGTCAAGACTGTTCCATGCGTCTCAAAAATCTCGTCTTCTAAGTATCACCACTATCACTGAAATTCTAATTTGATTATCATCTGTTCTGTGTAAATGAAATTTAATCGTTGAAGTAAATCCTTGTAGTCTATCTATCCTATATTTAACATTAAATTACCGTGAGACTCACTCATGTTGAAAATTTAACGGATAACTCATGTTCATTAAATCGAGTTTAGCTCGACATGTTCAACTAGGAGCCGCGGCGGCTGCTGCAGCCAAGCGCGAACAGCGCGCCTCCGCGCTCCGGTCGCGTGAAGAGAGCGGAGGCGCGCAGTTCGCGCTTGGCTGCACATAAATATAGCCTATCCTAGTTGTATCCTTGTTGTACCCAATGCATCTTCTCTCCGCAGGGCAGCCACTCGGACACGGTGTACGAGGTGACGGACGAGCCCCTCCTGTGGGCGCCGCTGGGCGCGCGCCGCGCGGCCGACAAGCTGCGCCTGCGCGCGCACCAGTCCGCCTGGTCCCGCGCCGCGCGCGCCGCCGCCGCGCCCGGGCTGGTTGTCTGTGCTCATACAGAACGAAGGACCAGTTATAGGATCCTACTGAACGTGAGTCCCTCACACATCTATAATTTTGAGTCCCTCCACAGTTTTAACACTACCAGCGCCCTGGGTGTCTAAAGCTAAAGGCCGGTTGCGGAGCGGTGCGCGCACACTGAGAGAAGGATCAGCTACCGGATCCTGCTAAACGTGAGTCCAAAGCTAACATACGGGTCCACATAGAAGCGTCTAAAGGCCAGTCGCGGAGCACAGCGAAATTCGAGCGTTGACCCGCTGCTATCTATCTCTATCGCGCACCGAGCGCCGCACTAGCAACTGGTTACTGGTTGGTGGATACTGTTCAACGTGAGTCCCACACAGACATAGGGTCGATATAGGAGCGTAAAGGCCGGTCCCGGAGCACCGAGCGTTGACTCACTGCTATCTATCTCTGTCGCACTCACTAAGAGCGATAGGTTACAAAGGTCAGTCCGCCTGGTCCCGCGCCGCGCGCGCCGCCGCCGCGCCCGGCCTCGTTGCCTGCGCCCATACTGAGAGGACTAGCTACCGAATATTGCTCAACGTAAGTCGTTCCCACATCACATATAGGTTTATGTTGGAGCGTCCAAAGGACCGGTTGCGGAGCACAGTGAATTTTGAGCGTTCTTAACCGGTCTTAACGTTGCTCGTCGTCTGCGCGCACACCGAGAGAAGGACCAGCTACCGGATATTGCTTAACGTAAGTCGTTCCCACATCACCTATAGGTCTATGTTGGAGCGTCCAAAGGACCGGTTGCGAAGCACAGTGAATTTTGAGAGTTCTTAACCGGTCTTAACACTACCAGTGTATCCCCTTACCGACATACGGGTCCATATCGGAGTGTCTAAAAGCCGGTTGCCCTGGGCGACACGCATCACCTACGGGTCGATATCAGAGTGTCTAAAGCTAAAAGCCGGTGGCGGAGCAGAGGGAAATTTGAGCGTTCTGACTTCGTGGTAGCGCGCATAACGAGTGAAGGACCAGCTACCGGATCCTGCTTAACGTGAGTTGTTCCTACGTCACCAAAGGTCCATATAGGAGCGTCTAAAAGCTGGTTGCGGAGCATAGCGAAATTCGAGCGTTGACCCGCTGCTATTTTTGTCGGACGCGTGCAATAATATTACCCTCACGCACGCACAGACAGTTCTTGGGTTTACGAATGTACTAGGTATTTACTTAATCGTAATTGAATACTTCTAGTCACTTGACAACGAGTCGATAAGCGCTAATTTCCATAGCGACACATTATTTAAAGTCACTAGAGTTCAACCAGTCACCCGATAAGAGATTAAACTTCCAAGGTGAACTCTACAGGGTGGCCCATCTAAAACGGTCAGTATGGGGAAGTCCGAAACTATACGAGATACGAAGATCTCTTCTTAGGAACCATGACATCGATTTTGATAAAAAGAAAAACTGCATTCATACATTTAAAAAAAATGTGTACTCAGTCCGGGAATCGAACCCGGTTGTTTTGAAAAAAAAAAACACTGTTTCTATTTAGATATCGATTGTGGGGGTCTTAAGCAGAAAATATGTGTGTATAACATGATTTATAAAATTAATAAAATGCATTGTTTTTACATGCTTTGATTTTATTTTAGTAGGTGTTCGAAGTGACCACCGCCTTTCTCAATACCTACGTTTGTAACTGTGATCACTCTGAACACCTACAAAAATAAATTAAAGCATGTAAAAACAATGCATTTTATTCATTTTAGAAATCATGTTTCTTGCACATATTTAATTCTTAAGACCTACACAATCGATATGTAAATAGAAATAGTAAAATTTTTTTTTTTTCAAAACAACCGGGTTCGATTCCCGGACTGAGTACACATTTTTTTTTAAATGTATGAATGCAGTTTTTCTTCTTATTAAAATCGATGTCATGGTTCCTAAGAAGAGATCTTCGTATCTCGTATAGTTTCGGACTTCCCTATACTGACCGTTTTGGATGGGCCACCCTGTATATTAGTAAATAATCAAAACATTTTTATCTTCCAGGTAACGCTATCAGAACTCTGCCCACAACTGACCAAAATCGTGACCCTCCTACCATTCTTCCTCGTCTACAACGACACGAAGCGCCATTTGCGTTTCATGGAAGAGAACGAAGCGGCCGATCTGTGGATAGACCTGGCCCCGCAGCAATGTACGCCGTTCTGGCCGCAGACCGACTCGATGGCGATGCACTGCAAGTACCGGGACTCGGGTGTCGTGAGCCAGCACTTCCCTATCACGAAGAACCATTTTACGGTGCTGAGGATGGACAAAGGGGTAAGCAGGGTGTAAAGTCAATTTATCTAATTGATTTGTGATCCACTGTAGAACTTTGCCACAAAACAATATTATTCGTAAACTTGAATAACCTTGCAAGACTAGGTAGTTAAAATCATAAACAATATTTGTTCAACGGCTTTTGTCAATTTGATATAGGTATTTTACTTTCATATAAATTTGTTTCGATTACAGAAAATGTTGAATGAGAGTGGACGTTTCCAAACAGTATTGAGAAATTATACAACAATCAAATTTAATTTACAGTATTCTAATTCAAATCAAATAGGCTACGGCGGTTAATAGGCTTCAGGCAGTAAAAAAACATACCTTGTATTAAATCTTGTTATTTATTATGACTTTTTTGGTGTTGCTGTATTACACGCATCATCTAATGACATACCTAAAAATAAATGTTAAATACATTTTTATAACTTACAAATATTGAGCAGTGACAACTAATTTAGCTTGTCTAATAAATAATCCACCTAGTTAGTACTAGTTGTAATCTCAGAAGTAATACTTGTTTCGTTACAACGAACCCTGCTATCCTTACTTGATAAACTGTTTTTTCTATAAATACGGAACTATATCTAAAATTGTCAGTTTCTACGGACCATATTTCGTCTTCGGCCGCCCCGGCCTTTCCAGCGACAGGGTTCCATCGTTGTGCAAAGTATAGGCGGTCCCTTTGGACCGGTGGGTCCATATCTTAGTGGCTTTCAAGTGCGCGTCGCTTTGGTCTTTCGCCGATGACACTGGAGGCGCCGGCTCCAGCGGTACGCTGAATGATGATGATGATGATGATGCTGGTGCGCCATATTTGGAGTTTGATGTTACCTGCAACAATGTGGCGTTCATGAGATGGTTGTAAAGCAGTAGGTTTTGCACGGAATGGTGCCCAATTTGAATGCGTAGGTAGGTGTACATTGATGATTTTCTATTGCTAAACAGGCATGGTGATTAAAAAAAACTGTTATGTCTGTCAGTAACATTTTTAAAAAAATACTGTATACTTATGTCTTTTTACGTTGTTTGACAAGCAAAAATTTGCAGGATACTACCTATTATTAGATGTTTCGAGTGACGTTACCATTGACTACACGTTTTCCTAGGATCTACGTCACAAGTCCCAACTCCAGAAGTTTGATAACTTCTGACTAACTGTATCTTTGTCGAATTTTAATAATTTGCCTATTTTTCATCTATCTATGACATATTTGTTACCCAGTTGTCGTTACTATTCCCTATTACTTACAGTGTAATGCGGCACTTTGTACGAGCTGACCGTGTCCAGTTTATAATCGTTACTCATCAGCGGTAACTCGCCGAAATTCTTCGCTTCATAACCAGGCACTTTCACAACGGTCGGGACATTATTCGTGTACGATATGTCAAAATCATCTCTAAGATTCAGAGGTTTTGGGAGCTCCTCTTCTTTCATCATTTGACTGTCTGTGAACACATTGGCAGGCCCACTGCCTGGCGTCATATCGTTTATTTCATGATGTATGTAAGCGTTTAAGTAGGAGATTTGTTTGTTCTGCATAGACTCTTCGGTTTGTAACGGAGCGGTATATCCATTGTTATTGTTTACGTAAATAATTTTAGATTGTGTTGCGTCTTCTACGTAGTTTAGTAAGTCTTCGGTGGGTGCGTACGGACCGTTGTAAAACTTTTGGTCATTTTCTTGAGGCTTGTAATTGTTGGTATATTGTTCTGTTGGAGTTTTGTACGTCTGCTTCGTATCCTCATGTCTGAAATGTGAGAATTGAGAATCTGCGTCTTGTGATCTATAAGGACCGTTTGAATTAAATTTATTATCACTCTCTTGTGTTTTGTAAGGGATGTTAGATGAAAACATCGCATCGCTAAATTCCTGAACGTTGGCTTTTATAATTTTGCTCTCTTCTCTCTTGAAAGGTCTCTTTTCGATGTAATTGTCTCTTATCCGATCCTTTTCCGCTGCGATTTCGATAAGCTTATCCAGATCTTGCTTGCTTAAGTACTTAACAATGTTGCTGATGTCATCGTCCCCTAAGCCTTCAGGTTTTCTACTAACCTTGGGTCTCCCGGGGTATGGTTCCTCTTCGTCCATCATGTAACCAGGTGGTGGTGTGTAGGAGAAGGCGCCTTTCACGGGATGAGCATTCGGCGGTCTTCTGTAGAACCTTTGCGGCGGGTTTGAGTAATACTTCCCTCGCTTCACTCGGATGTGTATAGTTTCGTTCAAAAACGCGTCACATATCGCGAGCACTGTCAGAATCACTATCAGGTGTAGTTTTTGCATCTCGTCACTTTCGTTGAACTGAAACTGAGCTTCAGTGCGGCCGCGTCGTCTTATAATGGCTCGAAGGAAAGTGGTGACAATTGAATTAGCGTGTCGACGCAACGCGGCTCGGGTGGCGGTTATGTTGTTGCTTGTTTCCTGACTCGCGGGGGGCGCTTCCGATGTGATGAAATGTGAAATTTTTAGCACTCTGTTTTAACAGATATTTTTTTTAAATAATAGTTCAGTCTAAATATAATAATATTATGTCTCAACTCCTCTCAGAGTAAGAAGCTGTAGTTCCCATGCGGTGCGCCCGGTTCAGATTGCGAACTTCACACACAAAAATCTCAAGATTAATTTAAATGCAATTTACAATTTTCTCCAAAAATCATATTATATACACCTACAGCCAAAAACTATTTCTAAATGTTTGCCTTTATTGTGCCAAAAATCGTTCGGACGAAACTTTCATGGATTTATGGACAATATCGCATTAGTATCTAGGCTAGATACTTGACTTCTTCCAAATGTTTTATGTTTTTCGTGTGGTGTCTCTACATTTCTTCCCTGGATGTCGTAAGAGGCGACCAAGGAAGTAGGTTTAGGTTTGCTTTAGGCGACAGGATAACAACCTGTCACTATTATACCTCTTTCATCTGTCTGTTAAACCTAAAAAATACGCTAAAGGTGGCTATGTAACGTTTCATTTTGCCTGCCTCATTTGGGAACACAGGCATGATTGTATGTATGTACCTATGTTGTTATGTTACATTTCATAAACTTACTAAAAGTGATCTTTATTCCAGTCGGCGATAACCGTGGAGGTGACGGGCGGCACGGACCGGCCGTTCACGATCACCTTCCGCACGTATACGGCGGGCGACGCGCCCGTGCGCATCGACAACTTGTGCGACGACCTGTTCCTCAAGCTGCACCAGAAGGACTCGGGGCAGGTTGGTTCACTGTTAGGGTCCCCTGATACAACAGCAAAACATCGCCACCAGCATATTTCCTGTAGTTTTCATACATTTTATAAGGATTCGCTGCAGTCGACGCCGGTGGCCGCTACACGCTACAGTCGTCGCAGCTCGCTTCTCGCGCCCGCGCCGGCCACTAAACGGCTGTCTGAACTAAACAAGTGGCTGTCGCGCGCTTCGACTACTTTTGTAGCTGCGTCTAGCTTCTCGTGGCGGCGTTTGTGGCTGTGGCCGGTGGCCCGTGTGCGACGACATTTATGATTCCCCATGGGATCAGACATCTGGAATCTGCGGGGCAAAATTATTTGACGATAATTCGTTTGAGTAATGGATATAAATGTATTTTTTTCGCTCTATAGGTCGCACTGCTGAGCCCGTACCAGTCTATGCTATACACTTGGGACGACCCGAGCAAAGAGCGGCAGGTCATGTGGAACATCTACAACAACAAGGGCAAGGGATACGTTGCTGACTTCAGTCAAGATGGGTGAGTAAAATAATGTCAGTAGTAGTGTTGTAACAACGTATTGTTCAATTGTTTTTTATTTATAATGTACTTTATGTTAATGTAACTGGCATGTCATTTGCAACTAAAGGTATACTTCAAGTGGGGTCTTCATGTGGAATTTTGTAGGAACTAATTTCTTACACAGAAAACACTCCTTGTCTATGGAAAATAGAGTTCTTTTGAAACAAAATTTAACTTAGCTAAAACCTTATACCTATTACGTTTCAGCTACGGCGAAGAAAAAGTTAGTTTCCACTCCGTGAAACACTCGACCCTGGTTGCAACGAGCAGCGTCACTTCTAAGCTGTCCTCGACTCTAAAACGCCTCACACCAAAATCACCCGAACCCTGTTCCTCAAGCTCTGACGACTCCGACAGCGAACAACCAGAGACACACAAGAAGAAAATGCGAAAAGACAAGGTCATAGTCTACTGGATATCTTACATGGAAGGTCTGCAGAGGGTCTTTGCGTTAGCGCAAGATGAGCGCATCGCGTACCAGTACAAGATGAGAATCAACTCGGAAAAGAGCGACTACGAGGTATACTTGTCACTAGCCGAAGTCAGTCTCTCAGTTTGCGTTGACACAAAAACAGGGGTTAAAGAGTTAGCGCTCATGAGTATCATGGACTCACTACCACGCTGGGAGGTCAACGTCAGCCACAAATGGAAGCAGCTGTCCCCAGACTTGACAGCTTGGATAGAAGACAAATACCAGACGGAGCAAAAGAAGTGCCAATTGAAAGAATACATCCACATAGACTTGGAGAAGATGCAGATGACGAAACCTTTCTTCTCGGAGCTGAGAAGGACGTATAACCCAGGAGTTTGGCTGCAGCTGCGGAAGTCTGAATCGCTGACGTACTGCCATTTGAAACTGCAGCGGTTCCAGATAGACAACCAGCTCAATGAAGCAGTGTTCCCTAGCGTTCTGTATCCTGGCGCGTTACCAGCTCAAGCCAGAAGCAGTCGGCCACTCAAACCGTGCATAGAGCTGGTCGCCTTGAAGCAACACCGGCCAACGCTCAACCAAGACGTCTACAAGTACTTGAAGGTTTTGATCCAAGAGTACTGCGTGAATTTGGATCGCGGCTTCGTGAATTACGTCTTCGATATACTTAACCATTGGAAGTTGGAAGAGAAACCAGCTGTCCGGCTGCGCGCTGACTTGGCATTAGTCCACATGCCTTTGCCTATAATAGCCTTGAAGAGCCAGACGAATGCCCAGAGGAATATCGTCTTTGAGTTTGTCCATCTGTCCCCGATAAAGCTGGTGCTGAGTTTGTCTTCGAGAGGGTACTCAGGCGAGAACCCGCACAGTCCGACTCGCGAGAGGTTTTGCAATAAGAAGGAGAACAGGCCTAAGCTCTTCAACAGTGACTTGCTGGAGTACTTGTTTAACTCCTGGGGATCGTCGCTGTGTGATATGAAGGACGTCGTACTGAGGTAAGACGTAGTCTGGTCTGTTTTATTTTATTTGACACTTTTGTATATTTCAATGCAGAAAAACGTGTAAGTTTATTTAGAAATCCTCTCGTAGACATTCGCAATACTAAATAGATCAGTCAGTGAAGGTAGAATAACCTGTGTTTTCGAATTCCATTTTTCAAATTCTATTTATTTGGCATTTGTTTCATTGCGCAAGCTCAAGTGTTTATTTCTGTACCTGTAAACTATTCCTGTGTGGTGTGAGGATAGAATAATACCTGTCCATTTCTTCTGAAGTATGCTTGATCCGGCAGGCTAGCAACCTGCCAATATTTTATTCTTTCTTCTGCTTCTTTCATCGTTTTAAACTTAAAATTATGCTAGAAGTGGCTTCAAAGCGTGAAATGGTCAGGATTTTTTCCGATAGTGATAATATGCCAGCTCCATTCGGGAACACAGGCTTACAAAAAAAACTGGTTAAATGGAGTTAATTAACATCATAGAATCACATTTGAATAATTTCTATCACTTTCAATAAGTCGCCCTGTAGTTAATTATGATACACGGCCTAGATGTAGCGGACACATTTTCAAACTATTTGTAAGGTTTCTGGTTCACTAAACTTTCTGTTGACATCACAAACGTGCTACTTACGAGTAATACGCGTCGGTATAACCAATTAGCACAGCGCACAAGTAAGTCAACGCGCCTAAATAACTGGATATTATGCAATCGTCACCAAAAATATCACTTCCGTTAGTATTTACTTATCTTTTTTTCTAACCTGCAATAGGTATCGCGTATACAATCACTGAAATCAATTGATTTCTGACCGACCTTAATACGCAACGATATACATACATAATTACATACATACATACCGTCACGCCTCTTTCCCACAGGGGTAGGCAGAGACCACTTTGTTCCACTCGCTACGATCCTGACATACCTCTTTTGCTTCATCCACATTCATTAGTGATACGCAACGATATAATAAACGTAATAAAGATTTCCTGCAATGTCACTGCCGTTTACCGTCAATAAGTTCAATAGAGATACATCAATATAAAGGGGGATTAAAAAAAAAGAATTTCACCAACATTTTTTTTTGTTGCTAAGATTGGTTTTTTGATCTTATTTGTTGACCACGATTTGTTGCTTTTGCTATTGGAATAGATTTTTGTAAGACTTTTAAACGTGTGTTATGCTTTTTAATCGACTCTAAAAATCTGCCTTTAATCTGAAACTATGTTTATTTTTTACCTTCGTAACCCAAAATTGTAGAAATTTCATTAATTCTCATTTTTGCCCATAACTTCAAAACTAAATGACATCGGACCATAGTTCTCATACTGTAATAATTTTAAACAAAAAAAAACCGACTTCAAATTAGCAATATTTTGAAAAGATTCTGTTTACTGAATGTAAAATCTTGACTTCATCAACAAATTACCGAAAACGCCATACATCTCCATATAAAATTTGAAGAGTTCCCTCGATTTCTCCAAGATTCCATCATCAGATCCTGGTGTCGTGCCAATGGGACCAATTTCGAGTTATACCCTATCGATTAAAAAAAAAAATTTGAAAATCGGTCCACGGGTCTCCGAGCTATCGAGTAACATACACAAAAAAAAAAAAAAAAAATTAGGTCGAATTGAGAACCTCCTCTTTTTGAAGTCGGTTAAAAATGACCGTAGGACCGACTCTGTTCATCTGCAAAATGCCTACAATCTTCCCGAAAACAGCTTGTTTGATTTCGTTTAATTTGTGGTACAGAATGGCCTATTTGGAGATCCGTAACGCGCCGATGACCCCAGCAGCCCTGATGGACGCGGCCTCGCGCTTCTACTGGACGCAACTGGTGCAGCAGTTCTACGTGCTGGTGCTGGGGCTGAACATCCTCGGGAACCCGTACAGCGTCATCGGGGACTTCGGGAGGGCCATGAAGTTCTACTACGAGCCTCATCTGGTGAGCTGGTGGGGGTGTTTGAGGGAGAGATATAAAGACAGTGGAAGAGGTGCGGTGGTGGACGATACGCTTTTCCCCCGGCCGGTGCTTTGTTCGACCTCATTCGTATGATTTCGAATAATACGACCGAGACTGTCACTTCCACTGCGTCTTACTGTCCCGCTTCCGCTGCGAGTGCCCTTGAAACTTAAACATGACCATTCATCAGACATATTTTATTACTATGGAGCAGAACGCCAGGTTCTAAAACAATTCGCGTCACAAAAATAGCATATATTTTTTTTAATTTCCCCCAGTAACCCATACAAAGTATATTCTCTCATTTGAATGGAAACGACATAAATTATCACGCCCCCTGCGGGGCGGGCAAACATCATTTGCTAAAATGCAACCGTCATACTTTTGAAACAATAACACACGCGCACATACACATACAATTAATTTATTTTCCAAAGTATTATTTCCTCAGTTCCCTATAACGTAAAAATGCGACTTCTTGGTACTTGTTAGGCTGCTGCCAGCACGCTCTGACAGCCCGTTTGTTTCAGGGGAGCGTGACGGGCTCGCGCCAGCAGGACGTGTCATGCCGGCTGGGACAGGACGCGGCGAGGCTGTTAGGGCAGGCCGTTAGCGGCGCGCACGCGGCCTTCGAGACTCAAACGGCTCGCCGGCGGACAGGTGACGTGTTTAGACATGTTCAGTGCCCTGGCAATTACAGGACTTTATAGGAACACTAGTAAAGATCAAAGGAGGCTGAATTATTCCAATTTATGTTTCGATTTGTTCTCGATCCTTCGTATTCCCGTTCATCGGAATTATTTATATATCGGAATTAATCAAGGTTGTGGGTCACCGAAAAATAGGTGGGTTTTGATACTGTTAGATGTTTGATATTTTTAAAGCTTTGAAGGACCGCAGATAGTACAGTATGTGCCCCCACTTACCTATCCAGGCAATTCGGTGTTTTGAACGCGCACCACTACTAATACAAAGTTTGTCTAACTATTTTTAGCGAAATATTAATATCATGAACTACCTCATTTTGATTTTGCTAAAAATAGTTAGACAAACTTTGTATTAGTAGTGATGCGCGTTCAAAACACCGAATTGCCTGGATAGGTAAGTGGGGGCACATACTGTACTTGGTATCATTTTTGACTAAATGACTGGACGCATTGGGAAGACGGTAATTACGGATGGACACAAGTAGATATAAGCCATATAAGGGTTTATATTTTTCTTTAAAGGTTCAGAATACTAAAGAAGATGACTGTGTCATTTTGTAACTTTAATTTCAGTGGACGACGGATCTCTGCCAAGTAACGATATCCCCGAGAAGGTAGTGGAGGCGAGTCGGACTCACCCCGCTAGTATTGCGCTAGCATTGTCAGGACTCGTCGCGCGGCCGAGTCTCGGTGAGTATGACGAGTATGAGTATGAATACGGCTCTTAGACTGCATGAGAATATGCATACATTTCGAAGAATGGAATAGATGGAATAGATATAAATGAGGTCTTCCGAAAATTTTTGAGTCTTACCAATTCAGTAGATTTTTTTTTCTTGAAAGTGATCATCGCATGATTGTTTGATGGGTTCTTCAAAGCACGTGTTTTAAAAGTCACTGTTTCTCTTTGAATACTTTTCTTTTAGAAACTTGTACATTTGTTTATTGATACGTTTCTAATGAAAAAAATGCGTACCTTTTTTAGGGTTTTAAATAAGATGTGTAAAAAATATCAATGCAACTGCAATCAATGGCAGCACGAAATTTTTATGGGATACCCTATACTTATTTTTATTATGTGTTACATTCATTTTGACATTTATTTTTACATTTCTCTAGTTGCTCTTAAGCAGCTGTAACTAGAAGTGATAAAGTACAATTTTGTGCTACATTGATGCTGTGGCATTTGTTTTCCGATTGTGCATGACCTTTTTTTTCTCAAGACACAGAAACAAGAAAATTATATTAAGCTTTCGTGATTCTCACTCATTTTATAACTACGCGGATCTTAATCACGCTCTAAATAATTTTAATTACTCATTGACTCATCGACAAATAGCTATAGAAACTTCCCGTGAGGTACTTTTTTATTGAAAAGCTAAGTTTTAACTCGTTTTTATATAGCTCTTGTTTCTGTGCTGCGAGATTTCTCATCTACAATCTAACAACCTCGTACGCGACCGTCCCTGGGTACGAGGCGGCGGGGGCGAGGTACAGTTGCGAACCGGGATTGTTGAGCCACTTGCCACTGTTCGCAATTTAGACGTGTAATCAATGACCGATGTGACCGACTAGATGTTAGCTATTGGATTAGTATTATATGACCAAGTTACAAACATAGGTAAGTGGCTCAACCCGCTCAGCTACACTACTATTACAGACGCTACTTCGCCCCCGCCCCTCGTACCCAAGGAGAGCCGCGCGCGAGGTTGTTTGTCTAAAACGCATTCCATTTTCTGTTCATCTGTTTCTGCACGTGTCGGATAGATGGCGACTATGTTGTTTTGCGACGTGAGTACTTTCCAGCATGCCTATAGCCTAGCAGTTATGCACAAGTCTTGAAAATGCTTAGCTAGATGTTAAAGGCCGGCCGCGGAGCACTGACAAATTCGAGCGTTGAACCGTTGCTATTTATTTGTGGCATGCATGCAGTAATATTGCCCTCACATTCTCACTTGAGCACGTGCGTCGCTCAGTGCGAGCGTGCGATAAAGATAGATGGCAATGGATAAACGCTTGAATTTCTCTGTGCTCCGAGACCGGCTTTAGACGCATGTTTCACTGGGACGGCATCTCGTTATGGTGTGATGCGATCAATCACCTGTCCTATGATTGCACGCACGCAGGTTGATCACTCCGCTCGCAACAGGACAAAGAGCCAGTGAGCCATGCGAAATATGCGTTAAAAGTTGACGTTGTCAGTGTTTTTTTGTAAATTTAAATCGTATAAGTATTAATTATTTTTGCTAGTTTAAGCAAAGTCAAGTAAAAAATATTTATCAAAAAAACATTAAAAGAGGCTTTTAATTTTTTTTTGTTCCTGAGATCTAACACGGCCTGAATTTTGACGGCTGAATTTTTTATATTTTTGGTCTAAAATTTAATCAACGACTATAATTATCGTATGGTCACACAGACATCTGCCGCGAGGCGGCGCGCGGAGCCTTAGCTCGACAACTAGCGGGCGGCGCCGGGGCTGCGCTGCGTGCCGCCGCCGAGCGCGCCGGGCACCGGCTCGCGGCGCGCGCGCGCCTGCCGCGGCACTGCTCCGGCACCGAGGTTTGGGAAAGACTCCTATTAATACTTAATTAACATTGCATTATGGCGGCATCTAGTATTGTAGTGAGAATGTTTAGTAATTAGTACGAAGTGTAATAGATGTCGCTGTTACGAATGTTAGACAAAAGACAAGATAGATGGCGCTAGGAACACCTATGCTTTTAAGTCTTCTCGGATTTTTCGCGACACGAGCAAGATGTGATAAATGTTGTCTGAATTAAATAATACAATATCCAGATGTTATGCCTGGGGACCGAAGTCCGAAGAGAGGAATTTGGAATTTGTATTTATGCAACCGATCGTCGAAACTCCGTTAGCGGGATGTATGATTGTTATTGATGTGCCATGACGATCGTAGCTAGTAGTTCGCCCATTCAACGATAGGTGGCGCTGGCGCTTCACCGGGTAAGTCAGTCGGCTATTCGACGACAGGCAGCGCTAGGGCGCTACAGAGATACACACGCGGCACACTGCGGTCGCCGCCGAGTGTTAAGGAAACGACAGACAGCTTTATTACTAAAAGGCGATCTCCAAGGAACTTCTTTCATGCGTGTAACCATTAAAAAAAGTGTACAGAGAGCACAGAGTTAGTCTCCTGTATTAGTCTACACTAATAATAATATTATAAAGAGGAAAGATTTGATTGTTTTTTTTTGTTCGTATATTTGCATCCAATAGGAAACTAATGGACCGATATATTATTTTTTCAAAATAGTTAGGGATTCATACAAAAACTTCAATAATGAAACCCATCTCACGCTTTTATTAACTCCCAGTTAAAGAATCTTTAACAGTCTTTACCTAATGAAAATTCAATGCATTTTTCATTCGTTTAACTTTAACTGACTGGTGAACACCACCGTTAGGTAGCTAAAATGTGTTGAGATTTCGAAAACGCTGAATATCAGATTAATATTGGTATTTTCCAACACGGCATGTTGTCCGTGGTAGTTAGGTAAAGTACCAGGAGATACAACACAGTTATGGATACAGAACACAGCAGATGCTTTATTGATTGATTTTATGTCAATTTTTCCTATTTTTTGTAATATATATAATAATTTTTTTTGTAATTAACTTTTTTTTGAAAAAATGACTTTCTGCCAAGTTTCTTGCGGCGCATTCTTCTTGGCAATGATGGTCTTTCCGAAGCGCTGGTAAAATCAAAAATGACGTGTAAAAGTGCTCTTAGGAGCCTATTTGCATAAATAAAGTTTTGAATTTGAATTTTGAATTTGATGCAGATTGTAGCCCCCAAACAAGCTTCAATGAAAACTAGGCGCCCCAGTCTGTGTACATACATACATACATATCGTCACGCCTCTTTCCCACAGGGGTAGGCAGAGACTGTGTATGCTTATGTGAAATTCAGATGCACCGAAATTATGGACGAGACTTCATGTCACACAGCTTGGCCACAATATCTTTAGCGCCAGGCTATTTTAACCGTCGCAAGATAGGGTGACGGCACCAGTTATGGACGGTTTAAGCTGACAAGCACCAGTGATGGACACTTCATTCATAATTTAAAGACCATAGAGTTGTGAATTGATTGTTGTAAAACAAATGACTTTTCCTTAGTGGGTAGTAAATAAGAGTCATTGTCCATTACTGGTTCTATGTCCATTACTGGTGCGGTCACCCTAGGATGAAAATGTAATTTTCCAGGAATACCAATAATTTTCATAGATCTCCTGTTGGAGACTCCTGCTGGTGTCTCCAGTTCCAGTTTTAAAGGATGCAATTTCCTCTTGAGCTAAGTTTCAAGGTCAAACATTAAAGATGGCTGGGGTGAACCTAAAGAAGCCGTCGTTTTCCCATGGACAGGTGTTTGTAGCATTTTCGCGTGAGTCCAATGCCCAGAATCTTATCATTCTATGTATCTTCAAATTGAAAGACATGTAATATCGTTTATTTAACGCGAGCGAAACCGCGGGAAAAAGCTAGTGTTAATATAAATTGATAGATCGTGTCTCGTCCACAGGGTATCCGGCCATACTCGCAGCACGAGGCCATCGGGCTGCAGCTGCTGGCGCGGCTGGCGCGCGGGCACTTCGCCGACACGGACGGCTACCTCGCGCACGCGCCGCTCGCGCCCGCCCGCGCCGCGCTGCTCGTCACCACGCGGTGAGCGCTTACTGTAGCCATAGAGGACAAACCAACTAGAGAAACTGTCACAGAAACTGTAAAGAGCCAATAACCATAGAGGGAAAAGCCACTGCGTTACGCGTGATCTTAAGCCGGCCAATAAGAGCACAGCGAACGCCGCCATGCTTTGGCGGAATCGTCTTCGAACAAATTCAATGACATTAGTACTCTATCTATCTATAGGTTCTGTCTTGTATGACTGTAGCCCATTGGTTCCCAACCTTTCTTTCATCGAGCCTCCCCGGATCAAAAATAACATTTTCGGCCTCCCCCGCCATTTTTTTTAGTATTTACAATGTAGATTCTACGATAAAACTGACATTATTTTAATAATGTTTGATTTTGTGTACAATGAAATTTATTTTTTATCGAAAACGTAAACGTCTCGCTCCCCCCTCCTTGAGATTGCTCTACGCCCCACAAGGGGGGCATGCTCCCTGTTTGGGAACTCCTGCTGTAGCCAGTGTAGCCACAGCACATGCTAAAGACCGGTCGAAGAGAACGAGGTGGTCGGCCTGCAACTGACGGTATGTTGCCACTCTCGCCTGCGCCGGAGCGGGGGCGCGAGGCGGTCGTTCTGGCGCTCCAGTTCCCTCTCCTCCTTTTGCGAGATGCCCGTCGCACAAAAGGAGGTGACGGCCTTTCAGGAATTTTCGCTTTCCAACATGGCATACACGACGGCTCGGAGTAAGAGGTCGCCGCCACGCTAAACTTAATCTAGTTTAACCTGACCCAATCTTACATAACAAAACCTAATTTTGATCTAAAGTAACATAATCTAACCTAACCTGATATGATAATTTTACGAAAATGTGGGCGTAAAATATAATACACTTTGTCTCTCGTTAGAATTTTACGCAAGTTTACAAATTTTCTACAAAATTTTAGGAAATTTATTAGAGTGACAAACCATGTATGATTTGGACTGGATGGCCGTTTATCATCTGTGGCTTTTTCGTACAGGCACATCTTCATGGTGCGCGCGAGCGGCGCGGACAGCGCGTGGCACATCGAGTGGGCGCTGAAGCTGGACGACCTCATCGGCGCGCCCGCCGTCGCGGGGGACAGGCTCGTGCTCAACGTCAAACAGGTGCTCTGCCTACATTATGATCTAACCCAGCGGATTATACGACACTGAGGGCTCGCGCCTACTTAGTCTTTCGAGGGTCGTCGTCTTAGAGCTCGTTCCCACCATGTCGGATGTCGGGGCCCCTGTTCACACTAGTCGACTGTCGGCCACGATAATGTGAATGCGCGATGCAACGCGCGGAAGGGGGTGAGTCGCGGGCGGGGTCGGCCCGACATCCGTTATTATGTGAACAGCGCGGCCGACACGATTTTTATCGACGTGTGGTCTGACAAAACGCCCGACATTTTATGTCGGATCCGACACAAAATCGTTGTCGATCGTGTGTGAACAGCTCCATATAAAATGATCTGCTGCTACGACAGCCGATAAAAAATCGACCCGACATCTGACATGGTGGCACCGAGCTCCTATGAACGTCCGCGCAGCCCCGACGCAACGTTTAAGTTACGGGCGTTACGGCGCCGCAACGTTACTGGCGACTTTCGTATGTCAGCGTCTCGTTAACGCCTGTGGAGCGTCAGCGCGGCGTCAATGCGTACGCGGGCTTTCACGAGACGACACTTGAAAGACGCTAAGTGGGCGAGGGCCCTTAAGTCATTACTGTTTCTTCCTATTCACGATTCGACACAATTTTCAGACAGCTGCGGAGATATTGTACGGAAACGCGAATGGGGAGAAATATGTAATAATAGCATACCCAAGTGTCGAACAATCTAGCTGGATTATCGATAAATTGTATATTGAGACCGGGCGTAAGTCACATTTATGATGTGTTTCTCCGGAACTGTCTACAGATGGCGTTAGCTGCCCTCAGTTTACACTTAGTATATTTGAAATACTTAAGAGCATAGGAGTCGCGCCACTTTTCCATACAAACGTAGTCCCCGGTTTTCTCTGTGAGTAATGACATTAGAGCAAAATATTTTTTTTTTCATTAAATTTGTATCTGTTGTGGCTATGCCCCTACGATTTGCTTTTATCGATTTTGTAAGTTTTTTACTTTTTTATATTTAGAATATCGATGAAAGCAAATCGTAGGGGCATATAGCCACAACAGATACAAATATAATGTAAAAAAAATTTTTGCTCTAATGTCATTATTCACGGAGAAAACAGGGGACTACGGTTGTATAGAGAAGTGGTGCGACTCCTATCCTCTTAAGAAACTTCCTAAAATTTAGAAAATTTATTTAAATAGAGGCGTGATTGTATGTATGTAGTTTAAAAGTAGCTGTTCTTCCAGGATGAACTGGTGAACTACTTCTCGACTGACGAAAAGGTGATTGAAGTGCAGGACCCGGAGGTGCTGAACTGGCTGCAGGCCAAGATACAATGCGCCCTGGTTCTGGCGCTCGAAGACAAACGCTGCCCCTCGGAGTAAACTGCTCGTTCCCAAACCACCATATCTGCATAACACGATATTACCGGTGCCGTAGCTAGCCTTTTGTGCTCCCGGTGGGTCAAAACTGCGTCCTTGAAGATACTGGTCTGGTTATTTCTGTGCCTGGGTACCGCTGGCACCGCCCTAGTTACGGCACTGGATATTACCAACATACCCGATTATTAAAATATCGGAATCATACAATTTTCGATACACCATGTTTTTTATAAAATTAATATCTGCCTGCATACATATATTTGCAAACATAAGTGTAAACACCACGCCTGTATTACTAAATGGACAATTGAAACGACTAAACTGCCAAACAGCCACTTTTAGCACAATTAATGAGGTTTATTAGTGGGAGGTATTTAACACCCAAAATATATTATTTCGAAATTAAAAGAATCTGAATCAGTGGCGTTACCTACTTCTAACGTAACGTCGAACTATCAACATTCCATATACTTAAATATAAAACAAATTAAATACGTCACAATGATTAATAACGAAAAAAGCGTTCATACTTTACCAAATAAATTAGTATTTTTCTTAATTTTCGGTACTCTTGAGTGGAGTTGGTCATTTTGACATAACTACCTACTTAGTCCCATGGTGGGCGCCAATTTGACAGTAGTTCTTTATTTCAAGATCAGTCGTCGGTTTCAGCCAAAGTCTGAGATTGTAACGTGTGAGACACTGAAACTAAATTACTGGAAGTAGGTAGTATTATTACGTCTGCTTAATCACTGTTATTTTTAATGCGGGTACTTTGACAATGATTTGTTAATATCACACTTAGTACGAGTAACTTATTAACTTTTTTCAAAATTTTGGTAAATGAATATCAAAGAACTGCTGCAAGACCCATAGTGAAATAAAACAGATACACTCCACGTCCTTATATTGAGACTTTGACATGTTTCGGGCCAATTCGTGACCCATCATCGGGAGCAACGCGCCATAACCAGTCACGAATGATGTATCCCTTTTATTAAACTTATGGGGGTACTGGTCCTGGATTTGGTCTTTAATTAAGTATGCGTAAAGTTGATTTCTTCTGGGAATAGAGCATAATATTTTTGTGATTTTTATTTGACGAGCGAAACAGTATACTAAACTGTGATTTCTAAATCTGATCTCAAGTGGTTGATTACTTTCTTCTTTGTAGGGATGATTCTGTTTCGTAAGTAAAACAGCATTGTTTATAAACCTTAAAGATAAGAGTAACTTTTAGTTTTTTTATAAGTTTTTGTAAGATTATTTCCAGTTATAAGTATTTAACAACGCTTTAATTTAAGTCACATCGTGCAAATTATGTTTTAATGCAATATTGTCAAAATTAATACTAACTTTATTATTGTCAACGCAAAAAGTGCATCGACACAATTTTTTTATTGTATCTCACTCTTGGATACTTACTTTCAAAATTAAAGACTGGTTAAACAAAGTGTAGTCCATAACCGCTAAAGCAGCGGGCGGGGGCCACTCTGACGCTACCTCGCCCCCGCCGCCTCATACCCAAGGAGGGTCGCGGGCGAGATTGTCGGACTAATGTTTTTATTAATGTATTGAAAACAGTACGTACCTACTGAGCTAAAGTAATGACCATCGCACTACAGAGCCTAAGTTTATGTTCTCTAGTCAATAATGCTTTATGTTTAGGTAATTAGTTATAGACGTATGTATATTTGTGTAGGTTAGCGGCCGATGGAACGAATCAGAATGTTGTAATGTTTGCGGGTTTATATCAATGATCATACGTCCACTAGTAACGACGTAACTTCGGTTCTCCCCATCTAAACTGTACCAATAGCCTTTGCATGGTAACACGCACAAAATAAACCTGTCATTTTCTCACATAGTTAGACAGTGACAGCCTGTGCCAGGCATAGTCTATCTCGTGCTCGCGCCTCGCCCTTTGCCGTTACTGCATCTAGAAATTTGACCACATAATCTTCACGCCTTTATTCTTGAAGGGGGATAGGCAGAGCACACAAACGAATACATAGACAAACTCTTGACACTTTTTCAATTCAATGTTTAATGTTAGACGAAAATACATACATACATACATATTCTCACGCCTGTACTCCCATGAGGGGTAGGCAGAGCACATGGATTCGGAAATCCAGCGCCACGTCTAGCAAATTCAGGGTATCCAGATGGTAAAATGTGATATTGCGGTGACAGGTTGCTAGCCCATCGCCCACAATACACTAACCCCTTCCCAAAGTCGACTCTTACGACACCCACGGGAAGAAAGGGGGAGGTGCTATTCTAACCCGGCACTACACGGGCCGAAAATGGTACAGCCAAAAAGCAAGATACAGATCAACACAGTCAAAGTGCCAAAATATGTACACTGGGCTTTAATGCCTCTGTCACACCACCAGCTATTTCTGAAGAATCTGCCGAGAACCACTTAGGGTCCACTTGGATCTTTTGGTAATCGATTTGACCTAACTATATCCTTGAACTATAAAAAAAAAGATTGAAAAATGCGATCAAACACAAAACAATGATCATTGGTATAAACACTGCAGTGATACAATCTAATCATATCTGAAACGATTATTATAATAGCAAAGTATAATGAACAGTGCAATTGCTTTCGTTGCCTCTTCGGAACGACGGGTCGTGGGAATCTCGTCTTTATTACCAACGCGTAAAGTCCAGACCCGTCTAACTTTAGGTTAGTAAAATGATATTGAATGTTAAAAGTATTTTCATAAAGCATTTATATTTATATGTATGTTTAGTTTTATATGGAAAGTGTAGCTTGCTTCGAGAATGAGGTGCAGTTGAAGGGAAAAAAAACTAAAGCCCAAATCTATTGAGGGACTTGGTGACTAGGGGATCTAAAACGTATTTATGCAAGTAGGTTAAGTAGGTGCAACCTCTTTTAGTAGACCTCTTAGCACGACCTCTTTCATCTCTTTTTTTTTAGTTTACCAGCACTTAACAAAGACCATGATTGTTAAGAAGAATGTGCGGCAGGTAACTAGAGGAGATAATAAATTAAACTTCGAGGTTCCAGATCAGTAAGTAATTTATTTAACTAGTATCATCACACATTTATTTTTAAACGAAATTGAGGGCTCTACCACTACTCTACTACTCTATTATAATTTAACTACTTAAATCAAATTTCAATACAATCAATAAAAAACTTAAACTAATTAAACAAAAAATAATAATACTTAATCACATAAAAATTAAAAAAAAAAAAACACGATTACCAATAAAACAATTAAAAAAAATATAAAAGTAAAAACCTACACACTACAAACCACTAATCCGTGCCGTACCTGGCTCAAAAGTCCCCATAACCCCAGCAGCATTACCCCGCTGAATGGCTAAGGCAATCTTCTGCACCAGGTACGACCCGGAGCGCGGGTCCCAACCCCTGTTGCGCAACCTCCGGCCCAACTCGCCCACCAAAGATTTGGCCTCAGCCCCCCAGGGACCAGCCGTTTCGACCGCAAAAGGGACGAAGTCATACGTCGGTTCTAAGGCTGAGTACTTGAGGTGTTTGGATCTCGCGGCGTTTTCAGCCGCAGAACCAGCCGACCTCGACGTACAGCCTAAGTGAGACGGAGCAAACGTACTTACGCAAGTCGCATCCCACAAAAGGCAACGTCCTCTCTGCCAGGGAACCAACGTCAACCCATCAGGCCTTTTGCCGTCGCTACGGCTCAACCCCGGAGGTTCCAGCGCACAGGGCACATTCGCTGCCACCATTGCCCGTTGTATCAGGCTGTTAATAGAGTGATGGCGGGAGAAGCGACCGGCGCATCGCTGACAACTAAGGCCGTGGTGTCCATCTTCTTCCACCATCACCCCACACACACAAAGGTGTCGCTCGCACACCTTGCCCCCCAATCTCAGCGCCACTGCTATTCGGAGAGAATCGTTGTCCAGAAAAGTACCGAGCTGGGGCGAAGGTAAAGCCTGCAACCATGCACCTGCCTCTGGGCACACACCCGCCCTCAATCGCGCAACATTTGAGCCTGTAGCCTGATCCAATAAGCCCCCCAAAGTGCGCTCGCAAGCAATCCCATCCCATTGCCTCTGGACAGCGCGATCGTCCGGCCACTGATCTCCCGCACCCAACGACGACCAAACCGCCAGTGCCTCCGGCACAAAGGTCAGAGGGACCCTACAGCCATAATCAGGAAGAATGCGAGCTACAAGGTCCCCCACCCCATGAGCCGAAGCCAAAAAGGCGATCAAGCCAACGTCGTGTACGCGCCGCACTCCTAAGCCCCCGTACCTCACGGGAAGCGACGCCTGACACCACTGCGAGTCATTTAGGTGGACATTAATGACCCCGAACTTCGAGGTTACATTGTCCAACAACTAGATGGCGCTAGGAGTTACATTATACTAGTCTACAGATGGCGTTAAAGTCGTTACGATTTCAGTTTTTTGAAAGAAAATAGTTTAAAACATTTAAAAGAAACTTTGAACGTACATTTTCGAAGCACGCTACACTATTCACACACTTTAAAGGGACTTATTCCTATTGCCACGATATTCCAATTTGGCCCTAAACGTTACGAAATAAAATTGGAATTAGAACTACGATTGGAGGGAAATAAGTCGTTTCAAAGTTTATTGGTGTCTATTCGATACACTATATACGCGTTACCGACGGTTTAAATGTTTTACTGTGTAGTATTGAATGTATAGCAATATGTTATACTATTGTATCACTGAGTTGTGCTATCGTATGTCAACAGACTGCTATTGAATTACTTTTTATGTGTTTTCCATAGTATGTAAATCAACGTGAGTCGGTAATGCATAAAGAAATTCGTCAACAGTGATCTTTTTTATTTGATAATTAAATAAAAAAGGTTTTTTTGGTGGGCAAAGTAACCTTTTTGGGTTAGTTATCCAAACTTACGGCGTATCATTTTGGTTGGTACTGTTTACCAAGCAAAAAGCTAGTGGATTCTCACCTCTTGACCATTTCTTTCTGCATTTATTGTATGTTGATTTGTTTGTAACATGTACAGTCAAAAGCAATTCCAACATAGTCAAATGCCAAAACTATTTGGCAATTTGTCTATGTCGATGTATATGCTGCTGACTGTACATGTAACAAATATGGAAGTTTCATTCTGATACATGGAAATGAATATGTTTCAAGTTTAATTACTAAAGAAGCACATTTACAAATTATCACACGTTTGGTATTTAATTATTATTTCAATAAAACCAGATTATTATTCGATATTTTTTTAACGCCAAAAACTTTTAAATTTTACAAATGGTTGCCATAATGGCGTCCCATATCGTTTATCGACGACATTTAACGACATTGTGCGCATTAACTAAGATAAAAAAGATGAAAAAAAAATGATAATTCAGACTTGATTTTTTTTCCTGCGCTAGACCTGTATTTTTCTATAACGGAACTAATATCATACTATCAGTACTCATAACTTTTGCACAATATAATATGTTCCTGTTATGTTATTTCATAATCATGTTGATTATTTACTTCTAAGGCCATGCTTACATCGAACACTAATCGATGGAAATAAATGTTTTATAAAATCATTTGAATAAATATAATGATGTAATAAAACTCGTTTTATTTCTGTACTTATAAATATGTATATTTAAATATTTTAAATCTTTATTTTTACATTTTTAGTAATCATAACAGGTAAACAGGCCATTTTATAAAAAGCTGTTCTTTCAGAAATGTCTGTATTTGTTCATTCTGAGTCCCCACTAGAACTATAATCGCCTACTAAAGACATTTTAACTTGTGTATCTGTTTTTTTAACTTCTTTATCCAAATTTGTAACATCTGTTTTCGTCTCATCATTCACATGACATAACTTATTTTCAAATAAACTATCTTCAATATCAACTTTATCTTCACTTACTTTTAATTCTACTTTGTTACCTTCTATTCCATCACTTTTGAATCCGTCTTTGTCAATTTCAACTTTTTTCTTTTTGAATGTTATACCTAGAGCATTCCTTGTTAGAGTTGAAGTTTTACTGAGTGATTCTTCCTTTTTTAAGCCTCCAAAGCTGGTGAGAAGTCCACTAGAGCTCGGCAAAGCAGGGCTATTGAGGATAAGGGTCCTCGTTGAGGTTTGATTCTCTTCTATGCTTTTTGAGGGCCTGAGAGAGAGGAGGGTAGCCATGTTACGGTCGTCTTCGTTTTCTGGGAGCAGGTTGATGTCTAACGATGACTTTGCTAGGAGCAGGTTGTCGTTGACTGAAGCTTCTTCTAGTTCCTTCCGTCGCTTCTGTAAGTAATAATACTTTAAGTCTCTCTGTGTCATAAGACAACCAATAGTTTTATGGTGAAATGAAGAGATCTCAAAAAATTTACTTAGCAAATTAAAGTAGGGCACATAAGAAGCGGGGCCGGGGCGGCGAGGTAGCGTCACGGTATTGGTTAATATTCGAAATGAAAGAAAAGCACGCACTTTACACCAGACAGTAAATAAGCGTTTCGTTGGTGCCATTAGGGTCAGTTCACACCGAGACGAGACCCGACGCGGCGCTGCACGAATTTTTTTAATAGAACAACTCAAAATATACTTTATACATTACAAGATAAGGTTCCTATTTCATTGTGAGTATTCAGAATACGTAGCGTTGCGTAGCGCGGCGCCTCGAGACGTAGCGCGGCGCAGCGCGGCGTAGCGCTACGCCGCCACCCGTGCGGTGTGCGGGAGCGGTGCTGCGCGCGCAGCGCTGCCAACTCAAAATATACTTTATTCGCTACTCGATAAGGTTCACTTTTCATTGTGAGCATTCAGGTACGTCGCGCTGCGCCTCGAGACGTAGCGCGGCGCCGCGCTGCACCGCACTGCGCAGCGCGAAATCACTGGCCTCTTTATGCATCGCCGCGTCGTGTCGCGTCTCGGTGTGAACTGACCCTTGCCACTGCGCCGCGCCGTCCCTCTTCGGCTGTAGTGTGTTTTCCAAGTTGGCAACATTTTTATAATAAGTCACTTTTATTTTGTTTTTCAAAGTTGACTACCCTTTTCATTAGTTTTACGGGGAATCCCCCAGCAGTATTGTATGTCATTTTTATGTTGTCAGTACTCTTTCATGTTTATGCAGAAGCACATTGCTGTAGTTGCTACTTTGCGCAACATTACTTGTGACTTTTAGGTAAATGTGGTAACGGGTATTATGTAATGTTCAGAGTGGGAGGGGGGTCCAGAAAAACATTACGGCGCTTTACGTGGGGAGGAGGGAGGGTCAAGAATCGTAAAAAATTGTGTTACTTGAACAGCCCCAAAGTTAAACTATTCCCCATTCTGCATAGGTATAAGATTTGAAAAACCAGGGATAATGATAGTTAACCCACACATTACTCTACTTACTCTAAATTTTTTCCGAAGAGAGCAGTTGGCTTCATAGTCATCCTTCCACACACTCTCATTCCGTCCCACAAGACGCCCTAATCGTGGCTTGTCCTGTTTTGCTACATCTTCATCCCCTGTCTTGTGTTCCAGTCGGAACATAGCATCGTCAAACATCCGCTTCTGTGTCTCTTTGGTTTCGGGGACAATCTGGCCATTCTCTGTGGGATCCCATCGGTTCTCTTGGCGTCTTGCCCCTGATACAATGACATAGTCTAAGTTCTGAAAGAAGAAAATATGTCAATATCATTTTTGAAATAATAACAGGTCAGCATGTAGAATAAAGAGTCGTAAGACAGTATGATTGAAAAAAGTATAGTTTTTGCCAGTCTTTATCAGTAAAAAGTAACTGAAATCAGTGGTGAAAATTCATTGAAATAAAGCAATAGGTTTGTCATTGTCACAACAGATTGTTTACACAAGTTAGAATATTAATTTGCAGTGCCTTTGCATTTTCAATGAATTTTCACCAAAGATTTCAATATAAATTTACCACTCTCATATGATTTTAAAATTGCAAAAGGTGTCCCTGAAGCATAAATATAGACTAGACATGAATTTGTTTAATGTGCAACCTTTTTTGTGCTTTCCTAATTCCTAATTTCCTTTGGGAACACATCCATGACAAAAAGTATAGCAATTAATTTCACACAACTGTGTCTAACTAGCTCTTTTTATAAATAACCCATTTCTGGCAGTGGTGACCAACTGTCTGACTAAGAGGCTACTGTATATCTACTCAGGAAATTGAAGTAAATCTTACCCCTGGATCGGTCTTGATCTCAAAATGGTTATCACAAAGATGACACTTCATCCTAAACTGGTACACCGGGGTGGTGTAGTACATGCCAATTTTAGTCTTCTCCGCGTTGTAGCGTACCCCCATACCTATGTGGTTTTTGCAGCCTTCGCACCAGATGTTATATGGCATCTCGAAGCGGATGATAAGGATCCCCATATGGAGCTTCCTAGCCCGCTCTCTCAAGGCATGCGTGCCCATGAATTTGTTCAACCCCCCGACCTTTGGGTCGTAGTCGGGGGGGTAATACAGGTTCTGGCCCTTCCGTTCACCCATTTTGGACTAGATGTTCTGGAAATCAAGATAATATACAGGTTACATTGGGTCACTAATTTTAATAAGTAATTTGAGGCAAAGATCGTAGAGCTGCGTTTATTTAATGTTAGTATGTAACAAATAACACCTTTCCGGTTTTTTTGATACTGATTTAGTAGCACTTTGCTGCAGTAATCACCAATAAAAATTAATTTTGCGATTTTCGCGTTTATTTATTGTTGACAAAATTTGACAATCAAATTTTTTAATTTTACTGACCACAGATAAATTACAACGTTCAATAGTGTTGTCACTAAGGGGGGGTCCATAATCAGTATGTTGGCAACCATGTTTTATTAAAATTATTTGTACTGTTTCATCGCCATAACAATGAACAGGTGTGAACACTACTTAAAAACCATAGATTAAGTACCAAGTTTTCAATGGCTGGCAATTGACGACAGCTGTTTGACAGTTCACTTTTATTTTCAATAGAAAATATCTCCTCATCACAGAAAAGCTTTTGTCCTGTAATTTGTTTATTTGAAAATAGCATTCAGAAGTGATTTGATTTCCCAGACCCTTGTAAGAATTTAGGAGATGAAGTGTGTAGCAGAAATTACCAAAAATAGATCGAGCCGCAGTTAGTTGAAGTGAAAATGTCTGATTGTGATGAATTATCAGACATATCGAGTTTGAGTTCAGCAGTCATGGGGAGGAGAGAGGAACCCGCTTGGGCCAAGGGGACGGTGGGGCTGCTTGCAGCCCGGGAGCGAGGGTACGTGGATCGGCAGTTCCAAAGCAGTCTTACTGTCACTCAAAGTATGATCGACCGATTGGGTCTGGAAACCGAGCTGAATGGCCATATGGGTTGCGTAAACTGTTTGGAATGGAACCACGACGGATCGTAAGTAATATTCATTAAAAAAAAACCTGAAGAACTCTTTGAGTTATCCAAGTTTGTAACACCAATATTTTTTAACGCAGTATCCTGGCGTCCGCATCTGACGATCTCCACGTTATTCTATGGGACCCCTACCGGTACAAGCAGCTCCATAACATAGCAACTGGACACACAGGCAACATCTTCTCAGTGAAGGTAAACATTGAACCCCAGCAGACTGTTCTAGATTATTCAAATGTGAATCAAAACAATGCTGTGTCATAATTACCATTTATTTATACAAGCTGACTAACAAAAATCCGTTTGCTGATAAACTATTGTTTTGTTTTCAACTTTCTATTAGTTGATACAGCTATTGTATGTAAGGTAATTTCCATGAAGTTACTTCCTACATATTTATTGAAATAGACCTTATTTACAGTTGTACAGAATTTATTATGTACTGTTCAAGTGTTGTTTACATAAATTACTTTAAATTGAAATGATACAATCAATGACATTTTTTGTAATGACTTTTTTTCAGTTATTGCGAATTTCCTTGAATGACCTCAACTAAACATCTCAATAATAGCTTATTCATTTATAGATAAGTAAAGAGCTAATGAGCCACATACACAATATTGTGTAATTATAGATAATTGCTAACTACATAATAGTGCTATAAATGCCAATGATATAAGTGATGACTCAAAAATATTATGATACTGCAAATCTCTAGAGCCATAGAATTTTAGTAGGGCAACATTGTCTTTTTGAAAGAAAGAAAGAAAGAAAGAAAGACATTTATTGACAACAATTTGACACAGACATAACAATTAACCTATCTAAAGTACATAAATTAGCCTAAATAAATAAATACTAGTAACTTAAAATGTGTATGCCACTTCCGTGCCAAACGGTGCCAAAAGGGCCGCACTCAGCATAATATTGCGGCAAGCATTTGTTCTTAAATACATTGGCACTAAAAATACCTGGAATTAATGCTCATCATTGTTGATCATAAATTTTGTGACAATTTCAGTGCAGCATAGTAGAAATAAAAGATATTTCTTCAAATGTTTTTCAGGGTTATAGTTAATTAGTTAATTATTCTGTTATTAACTAAATTGTTATCCTATCTATGATAGGATATACAGATACTCTAAATGCAACAAATTCTGCACTGAAATTGCCACAAAATTTATGATTACTGTTCATCACACATATGAATCCTGTCATATTAATAATAATAAAATTACAGCACACCAATGACTGACTACAAAATCAATGCTTCTATGCTCATTTTTAGGTTATTTTTAGGTAGTTACTAACTTGTGGTGTAATCTTTGATGGAAGGCAATGCCTAGTAACCACTAAGCAACTTATAGGTGGGTCGATCAACTATTTTATGTCCCTGGTTGTCATGGTTACGTCTCCTGACTAACCGAGTAAAATTGTGATTTTCTAGAATATAATCTGCTATACGTTAAGTTTTTTTTATAGTTGTACGCATTTCTTTATGGCGCATCTCCTGAGCATAGAACGGGACCTAAATTACAACCTTTTTCTAAGCAACTCTATCACAGTTGTCCCCTGACTTATGGGACAGAATAACAACACAAAATAGTTGATTGGCCCAGGTACTTTATTGTATTTAATTGTTGAAAAACATAAGAAATTTTAAACCTTTGATAGATTGCAAGTCATTGTGTGATGAATCATGACCACACACATGTAGTGAGTTTACATTTTTCGTCTTGTGACATACTTTCTTGTATTAATTACCTCTTTTAATTTCATAACATGGAGGCATGCTTATTCCATAGGATAGTTTCACACTATCATTGAGTGCTCCCCGTCTCCCCAGTTCCTGTCCCCGGAGCTGATAGCGACATGTGCCGCGGATGGCACGGTCCGCGCTCGCAGCGTGTGCGGCGGCGCGCCGCTGCTCGAGTGCTCGTGCCACTGCGGCCGGGTCAAGCGACTGGCCGTCGCTCCTCATAATCCACATCTGATATGGTCGGCGGGGGAGGACGGGCTGATACTGTAAGTGTTTGTAGCTAGAGGGCTGTAGTTGTAGAAAATCAAAGTTGGCCAGATTTTTGAGAACCACTAATGGCCGATCGCGGAGCACAGCAATGTTCGAGCGCTGAGTCACTGCTATCTATAGTAGGGATGACGTCAGCTAGTATAGTAGCTATGGAACTGATTAGTAATTAGTGCTCGTGCCACTGCGGCCGCGTCAAGCGACTGGCTGTCGCGCCTCATAACCCACACCTGATTTGGTCTGCAGGGGAGGATGGGCTGATACTGTGAGTCTTTGTTGTTAATATAGTTTTAGGCATCAAACTAGACCAGATTTTTGAGGACCATTAAAGGCCGATCGCGGAGCACAGCGAAAGTCGAGCGTTGACCCGCTGCTATCTATCTCTGTCGCACGCGATCAGTAATGTTGCCCTCACGCTCGCACAGTGCGACGCAGCTACCCATCTATAGTAGGGCCGGCGACAGGGTTAAAAATGATCATTCTAATTAGTCCGTTTGTTAGATTGTAGAAAAAATTAGACACTGTTTTTTTGGTAAAGGTATAGATCATCAAACATCAAACTTCCGAAGTAACGTTATACATATAGCGTTTGTTGCTCTACCTGTCCATTTGAAAACACAGAGGCAATGTATGTATGTAACTGTGGACTTCAGTGCCCTGCCCATTTTCCCGAAGAGAGATCTTTCTATTAGAAACTTTCCCCACAACCTCTGACCGCAGCAACTTTGATCCTTAATCTGAGTATCCATGTAAGCGGTAGTGTGAGACCGAAGCTTCGTTTCGGCTTCGGCTTCAACCAAAATTTGGCCGAAAGTTTGGCCGAAGCCGAAGGTTTGCAAGTTGAAATTGAAACGATGCCAGAGCGAGACGGATAGTGCGCAACGCTTAGCAGCGAAGCGTTTCGCCGGCCCGATCGCATTGCTTGTAGTTAGTTATATAAATTACCGACAACACAACATAACAACATAGTCACATTTGATTGAGAAGCGAAAACTGCACATCATTTACTGCCATTTTTTACTATTATCAAGTTCCCGTATATCTTAGAGTAACCTTTGATGAAAACCTTCAGCCAAAATTGTACCTTCTGTCGAACACAAGTAAGCGGCAAATAAACCAGAGATACCAACCCATTCACAGGCAACACGACCTCCGGACCGCGCACCGCTGCAGCTCTGCCAACGTGCTAGTGAACCTGCTGAACCATCTGGGCCGCTACGCTGAGGCTAAATGCGTGGCCGTCAACCCTCGCCGCCCTTACCAGCTCGCCGTCGGGGCCAATGACCTCTACGTACGGCTCTATGACACTAGGATGATCAAACTGAGCAAGCTGCAGGTGGGTGGTGTAAAGTTGGGTGTCATTTTTGAGTAATTTGTCTTTAATTTACTGTCCTTGATATTTTACTTGGTTTTAAGGAGTGGGGGTAACGCGAACCTTTTTACCTGGTAAAGCAAAGGATGAACTTAGAGGCACCTGTATTCGTTATATAACGATAAAGTCTCGAGGTGTTCGCTCTCTTAATTTTTTGAAAATTATGTGCGAAACCGAATTTTATATTTATCACAAGGTATTCGGTGAAGGAAAAATATCGTGAAGAAACCTGCATATAGCGACGTATTAATTCAACGTGTGTGAAGTTATACTCCCTCTTCTTTTTTTACACCTTCTTCGGTATTGTTTATGTCATGTGCTGCCTATCCTATTTGGGGACATGGCCGTTTTGTTATGTATGTTATACATATGTGTGAAGTTCCCAATTCGCATCGGGCCCGCGCGAGAACTCAAATTCTCACACAGGGAGACGAGACTTGTTTCCAGCAATGAGATGTATTTAGACTAGATTATTATTATTATTTGACTAAGTATTAGAGTTTCGTGTAATTTCCCCACCTCGTTTACGAACACAGCTGTGTACACGCGGTCACTTTGACACTGTAATTTGACAGGTGGCGGCCCCGGGCGCCCGCGCGGCGTGGGAGCGGCAGACGGTGCGCTGCGCGCGCGCCGGCGCCGGCGACCCCGACCACAACATACCGAGACACGCCGTGCAGTACTTCGCGCCTGGTAAGGACAAGGGGGGAGAGGGGATATACTTGCTAAAGGCCGGTTGCGGAGCTCAGTAAAATTAGATCATTCTGGCCTCGTGGTCTGCGCGCACACCTGCTACCGGATCCTGCTTAACACATTCAGAACCAAGGACCCGGCTCCCGGGTTCTTCATAACGTTCGCGAGATACCGAGAACCCAGTAGCCGGGTTCATTTTTTATTGGTTATAGACTACACGGTTCCACGCAGATGTTTTGATTTTAGACTTGGTCGTGAATGTGTTAACGTGAGTCCCTTACACATCACCTACGGGTCCATATAGGAGCGTCTAAAGGCTGGTCGCAGAGCTCAGCGAAATTTGAGCGTTGACCCGCTGTTATCTCTGTTACACGCGTGCAATATTCCCCTCACACTCGCACAGTGCGACGCACGAGCTCAAGTGCAAGCGTGAAGGCAAAACTACTGCACGCATGCGACAAAGATAGAAACGCGCGAATTTCACTGTGCTCTGCGACAAGCCTTTAGTCAGGGATGTAAAGCTGGGCATTGACGGTCAGGTTTTTCGAGTCAGTTGAATTGACGTCAATGCAAAATTGACCGTGAATGTCAAATCACGCTTTTGTCGAATCATCACTTCAGATTTTTAATTAACGGCGTGCGCGTAATTTTTCGTCTTCCGCGAGATCTTTAACTTAACTTGTTCTAAAATCATTTGTCCGATGTTATGTCCTAATGGACATTTGGCCTAACGATCAATTGTAATAACAATAATTTTCCACAATTCAAAAATACAAAGTGTACAAAATGTGGTGTAAATATATTCAAGTAAAAGCATATATCACTAATCCAACTGGTATGTATTATAAATTATTACCTATTCTGTGACTGAATCTCTCCGTTTTAGGCCACCTATCCATCGAGCCCAATGAACACAACTTCCCTAAAAAGGCGACGACGTATGTCGCGTTCAGCCACGACGGGACGGAGCTGCTCGTCAACCTCGGATCTGAGCAGGTACGGATGTTTCAAACAATTGCTATTGTTGTCCTTCGTCTAAAAATCTAAACCAATTGCTTTTAATGGCAATGACTTTCATCTAGTTTTTAGAAATAAATATTTTGTGAACTTGACTTCAATATTATTGCCATCGGCATCGTAATTTCGTTCTCTGGTTGTGATGGAATATTTAAATTGTAGATTTACACAAACTACCGGTCATCATTTTGATTTCAATTTAAGTAATTATCTGATCAAAATAAAACGAATTTTAGTAAATTGCAATAGATTACACGTTGAGAGTTTTAGATGCCTGCCAAAAATTACATAATATATGTAACAGCGGTATTATGTAAGAGTAGTTTCTATCGAAAACTTAAAAACTTATCAAAGTTGAAACCAAAGCGGTAATCAATTGAAATTAGAACGACGATACTACACTTTTAAATGCTACCAAAACAAAATCACGTTTACGTGCCACTGCCAGAGCAATACCAATCCCTAAATCAAATACATCGTGTCCTCCAGATCTACCTATTCGACATAAACGGTGGGCGACGACCGGCTTTGGTTGAAAGCTTCATAATCCAACACAATCACGCGCACCGCGCCGCCGCGCCGCCGCCGCCCGCGCCGCCACAGCCGCTGCCGACCCGGGCACGGCTGCTCAAGGAACAGGTACCTACATTACATACATACATACAGTATTACCAAAAAATGCTCCACAATGTACCGGCGCATTAGACCAGTCTTGTGGCGCGGGAAACTTCGATCTACCAATGATTAAAGAGATCTTTTCGCGCGCTGAACACTTGCGTTATTGGTTATTGATTGATGTCTCATGACAGATGTCTAGCACCCCAGCGCTAAATGCGTCGAGTAGCTGAACTAAAGTGTAAAAGCGAGAATGCATAGCAAGCGAAATTGTGCGCAAAGCGTTTGTAAATAAAGTTAAAGTTCAATATAGATAAATTACTCGTTTGGGTACTCTATAATATGGTTCTGCGCTTCTGTGCGCTGACGGTAATAGCTGATGTGGGAATACTGTACATCGTAGAACCACGCCGCCGCGCCGCTGCCGCCCAAAGCACGGTTGCTGAAGGAACATAATACATTACATACATGTGGGATCGAAGATATAAACCACTTTTTCCACCAAGGAAATACGTTAAAAATAAAAACGCGCCTTAACACAATTTCCCAGCTGATATACCCGGCAATCCCCAATCGTTACGGTGTTTTTATTTATATTGTTTGTCATCCATACTTTCTCTTTTTTATACACACACTAGCTTTCCGCCCGCGGCTTCGCCCGCGTGGAACTTGGTTATATTGCGGTATAAAGCACAACAACTATAAGAAAACTTCTCGTTACAAACGACACACAGCGCCATCGATCTATCATCTATCGATCGGTCATCGATTGATATCGATCTATCATCGATCGATATCGATCTATCAAGCAAACTATATTTTTGTTTTCCCTCGGGAACATCAATTTTTTCCGGGATAAAAAGTAGCCTATTATTTAATCCGGACTTCTATCTTTACGTCTGCAAAATTTCAAAGCAATCGGTTCAGTAGTTACGGCGTGAAAGCGGAACAAACAAACAAACAAACAAACTCACTTTCTGACTTATAATATTAGTATTAGTAAGGATAGTAAGGACTAGTAAGGATAAGGTTACACAACCACGCGCAACGTTTATTAGGTTTGGTGGAGCTCTTGCATGCTACATTTCTATCAAATACTTTAATATACAGTGTGGCCTGAAATTGACCGTAAATATTTTGATCAGTGGTCAGGTAAACGCGTTTGAAAGCCCCTGTGAAGTTTTTTTGCCCGAAATTTTGTACTCCGGCTCTAAGTTACCAATGTGTATGTCTGTTACAGGCTAACGATCTAGTGAACAAGGCGAACTACGCGGCCGCCGTGGAGTTGTACAACGCGGCGCTGGGTGAGAGCCCGCACACAGCGATCTTGTACTCCAACCGAGCCGCCGCGCTCATGCGACGGGGCTGGTCAGTGCACACTACTTGTTTTTACTATTTAGAGTTGCGTGATTAAAAAAAACCGGCCAAGTGCGAGTCGGAGTTGTTCCGAAGGGTTTTCGTGCCAGACTGCAAAAAAAAACACGTTTTTTGTGTGGGAGCAACCCTTAAATACATATTTATTTATTTTTTAATTTAATTATTTACTTTTAAAGTAGATATACAACTTAATGTTCTCTGAATATTTCAAGTAGACCTGTTATCGCTATTTTTTTTTTTTACTATTTGATGTTGTAGCGACAATGAAAATACATCGTCTGTGAAAATTTCAACTGTCTAGCTGTCACCGTTCTTGAGATACAGCCTGGTGACAGACGGACGGACGGACGGACAGCGAAGTCTCAGTAATAGGGTTCCGTTTTTACCCTTTGGACATTCAATAACTGAACAACTTGAACTTAAAATCTAAAAAGTATCCTAGAAGTGGCCATGAAGTGTAAATGTTATCAATGTGTTGATTTCTACAAAATAATTGTGTATGTTTGTCTCTCAGGTCGGGCGATACCTACGCGGCGATCCGCGACTGCTACCGCGCCATTAAACTGGACCCCGGCCACGTGAAATCGCACTTCCGGCTGGCCAAAGGGCTCATGGACCTCCGCCGCGCGCGAGAGGCGCACGAATGCCTGCTCTACTTCAAGGTACCGTCCTCGGCATATAAGTTGGCAAAGTTTCAAGTGGGGAACCCTCCCTGCACCGATCTGCATATGTATACAGGGTGGTCGGAAATTGGCAGTAAATATTTTAACCATTGGTCTTGGCATACGCGTCTGAAAACCCCAGTGAAATAAAAAAATATATATTATATTGACCGTGTGACGAGGTGACGGCGATTGGCGGACAGTATAATGTAAAAACGTTGGTTAACACATTCAGCGACGTTAACTGCATTCAGCGTGAAATACGCATCACGCTACATGACATTACTACTATCGCAGTATCTATTGCATAAAAGACAGTACGGTCCTTCTCTACCAAAATCCAAATCACTAAAGGCCGGTCGCGGAGCACAGCGAAATTCGAGCGTTGACCCGCTGCTATCTCTTTCGCACGCGTGCAGTAATATTGCCCTCACGCTCGCACTGTGCGGCTCAAAGGCCCAATGTAAGGTTAAGTATAATTATTTATGATTTTCATTCGCAGGATAAGTTCCCCCGGCACAACGCGAGCCACGCGGTGTTCCTGCTGCAGAAAGACATCAACGTGGCGCTCGACAACCAGGACACGCAGCCCGACGAAGGTTAGTGCGATGCACGACGTAGCGCCTGTAGAACTATTATTATCAAAAGTTGTACACACGAACCGCAGCCACAGCCACAAATGCCGCCACGAGAAGCTGGACGCAGCCACATAACCTAACCAACTTAGAAAATATTTATATGTATGTACGCGGGACTTAATCACGATTTTATTTACCTTCTCGACGTTTCGACCGTGTTACAGCGACCGTGGTCACGAGTTTACTGACCACGTCACTGAGTTGTCAGTCAACTCGTGACCACGGTCGTGCGTACATACATATAAATATGAGTGAAAATCGCGAAAGTTTAAAACATTACAACTTAGAAAAGTTGAAACCCCCCCGATGTATTTCGACGTTATGTAGTGGCGGTTATTCTGTATTAGAAATTGATCGTACTAATCAAGCCCTTTCATTTGATATCATACTAAGCCGATAGGTCGCCGATTCGCGTTCATAGCCGCGACCAATGCACTAGGCACTCTGTTTACCTTCAAAGGCTGGGGAGCGAGATAAAAATCCACCAATAGAATTTCGTCCACTGAAGAGAAGTTGAGATTTTATGCAATTTTATTGGTGGATTTTACCTCCAGTAGACTAGTAGCCTAACCGCGCAATATTTTTTTGCCACAGCTCCCGGCGAGGCTGAAGAGAACCAACCAACGAGTGTACTAGAGAGGCAGCTACGAGCCGCCGCCGCCGACTACAGCCAGCGGTTCCTGGGGCATTGCAATACTACTACTGACATCAAAGAAGCCAGCTTTCTGGGGCCACACGCTGACTACATTGCTGCCGGGTGCGTCGCACTAGCCTCTAATTAAAAAAGATCCCTTTTCTAATTAAAAACTAAATTTTAATTAATATAATCAATTACTCCAGACTGTATACGTCTCTCTGCAGGGTACAGGCCTCCTCTCACAGTATGAGAGGGCTAAAAACTAAAATTAAAAACTTGTGAGCCTATAGGAACATTACGATATTAAATGCAGATATAGGTACAAGGGCATTCTTTGAAATTTAAATTTGGAACAAAATACAAACGGCGCGCAAGAACGACGCACGGAGTGCGAGGGTACTACTATATTCTTTTGGAAATCAGGAGAATTCAATCATTTCGGAACTGCCATTTACTTGTCAAAAGACCACCGTTTGGGTGTTATTTAAAATTTGTATGGAGCAGATCTGCTCCGTAGCATACGAGAGGTTGAATTTCAAAAGATTCTTTGGATACACATTTCTGTACATCTGCATAAATCTCATGTATTGACGACTGTCCCTAGACGCCTGTCCTAAGTATCCCACGTGTCCTGTATTTACTGGATATTACGTCGCAGGTCGGACGACGGCAGCATGTTCATCTGGAGCCGGCGCACGGGGAACATCGTCCGCTGCCTGCGAGGAGACGAGTCCATCGTCAACTGCGTCCAGTTGCATCCTGCCGCGTGCCTGCTGGCCACCAGCGGCATCGAGCCCTGCGTGCGACTCTGGAGCCCAAGGCCCGAGGTATACATACATACAGAAATTGATTACTGTGCCACTTTGTACCTTTTCACAAGAAATGTCACTGTGACATACCATACTTTCTACTAATCAAAGCAATATGAAACTCACTATGAAATGGTTCAAAGTGGCACAGGTATCAATTTCCTTGACTGTACATATTCTCACGCTTGTATTCTCAAAAGGCACGCAGAGCACATGAATTCAAAAATCCAGTGCCACGTTCAGCAATTTCAGGGTAACCAGATAGTTAAACGTGATAGCAGTGACAGGTCGCTAGCCCATCGCCCACAATACACTGACCCTTTCCCAGAGTCGACTTTCGACACCCACGGGAAGAAAGGGGGAGGTCCTATTGCTATTCTAACCCTGCACCTCACGGGGGGGGAGGTATATTCGTTATTATTGTAAATTAAAATGGCCGCCGCTACCAAATGGCGGATGACCTATTTCTTATCAACTCCATCAACATGGGTATCAAATATGTCTTGGCAAGGTGAATACAGTGCACTTTACAATATCAAAAGCCAAGATGGCCGCCGCTACAAAATTGCGGACAAGGATAACCTACTTTTCATGAATTCCATCAATATTGGTATCCAATGAAAGGTCTTGGCATGTAGAATATAAACTGTAAATATCAAAAATAAAAAAGGTAAAAAAAAGTTGGATTTTATTTGCATTAATTAGACTAAAATAAAACCGTGGGGCACATGAAATGTTTACAATCGTCGATCGTCGAGAGCCAACTGCCCTATTATATCGTGACACTACAAAACGAACATTTTAATCGACGATTAGACATTTGACGTGCCCTACAGTTTTATTATAGTCTAATTAATGCATATAAAACCATTTTACGTTTTTTTTCTTGCCTAGTATATCCCACTGGGCAAAGGCCTCCCCTGTCTTCCGCCACTTAAAAAGTTTTTTTTTAACTTTTTTTTAAAATAGGGTTCCGTTAGACGTCAGTCAAGGTTCAAGGACATTTAAAAAACCATATACGTTTATCCAGAATGGCGTGGAAGAACCGGTTCGGCCGCGCACGAGAACCAGCGCCGCATGCGCAGCGATCTGTTCGAGGCCATGTTAACTTAAAAATAGTTTTATTTACTTTATTTTTTTAATAGGGTTCCGTTAGACCTTAGTCGAGGTTCGAGGGCATTTAAAAAACCATATGCAATCGGGCAGATGACTAAAAAAAACTATTTAGTCCGTCGAATAGATTACAAAAAAATATTGTACTCATATTTTTTCTTATGTTGAAAACTAACGGATAACTCACGGTTTAAATCGAGTTTCTTTGTTTCGGTGGCGCGTTTGGCAGCAGCAGCCGCCGCGGCTCCTAGATGAAGGGTTACGAATTAGCCCGAAACATGTCGAGCTTAACTCGATTTAAAACGTGAGTTATCCGTTTCAATATGAGTGAGTCTCACGGTAGTTTAATATTCAATATTTTTTCTTATATTTGACAACCAAGAAATGACGAGGATACCGTGCTCTGAAGTTTCGAGTGACGTCACGTTTCAGTACAATTTTTACCAATGCGTGACGTCACGAGCCCCCACTCTGGAAGCTAGATGATCTGTACCTTTGTCGATGTTTAATTGATAAATAATCTAACTTAGGGACTAATTAGAATTATTTTTTTTTAACCCTGTCATCATCCCTATTGTCCAGGACGGTGTAGAAGAACCGCGAGTGGTCGCCGACGCGGGTTCGGCCGCGCACGAGAACCAGCGCCGCATGCGCAGCGACCCGTTCGAGGCCATGCTGCTCAACATCAGCTTCGCCGGCGCAGAGAGGGACCTGCACTCGCCCGCCTGCCGCGCCAGCTAGGTACAGTACAGCTAGGTACAGTACAGCTAGGTACAGTACAGCTAGTTACAGTACAGCTAGGTACAGTAATAGCTAGGTACAGTACAGCTAGGTACAGTACAGCTAGGTACAGTACAGCTAGTTACAGTACAGCTAGGTACAGTAATAGTTAGGTACAGTAAGCTAGGTACAGTACAGCTAGGTACAGTAATAGCTAGGTACAGTACAGCTAGGTACAGTACAGCTAGGTACAGTACAGCTAGATACAGTTCAGCTAGGTACAGCACAGCTAGGTACAGTAATAGCTAGGTATAGTACAGCTAGTTATATTCCGGAGAGAAATCGCGGTAACTGAAAAGGGGCGTTCAAGTATTACGTAACGCAATTTTACATGGGTCGAAGGAGGGGTCTGAAACATCGCATTGCGTAACATTGTTTTTTGAGTACAAAATTAGGGATTTTTTGCCCAAGTTGGCAACCCTTTTCATTTAGACTTTACGGCGATACTTCTCAAAAACCCCTTAAAAAGATATTCATCGATGCAAATTAATAATTGGTCATCTTCCAGGTAAAAACATGTGATATCCGACTCGCAGCACGACGCGGAGGCGCCGCTCGGCGCAGCGTAATGCCTCAACTGCCGCCAAGTCACTGTAAATAAACTATTCATTAGCTTGTAATATACGTCGTTTTTATTATACGCGGCATTTTTCTAAAAAAATACGAAAAAATGAAGTAAAAAATGAGTTATCGTAATGGATGCCTTTTTCAGTATATTGTGTTAACGTTAAGTGTTGCAGAATAAATGGACTTTTTTTTTTTGGAGAAATGCCCACGACAATACTCGGTGAACTAAATGTTTAGTTTCTTATTTATGCAATATTTTTTTATTTAAATTTAGGGTGTAACATACCACTCCTTGTAGTGATTAACCCATTCTTGGTCACTGTGCCAATTTGGGAACACTTAAAATTAAGGGAAAAATTTAAATTGTTGACGCTAAATGTAATATGATTGGGTACAGTTTTATAATAATAAATAAATCTCCACCTTGTCGACAATAACGTCGCTCCAAACTCTACCGAAAAGGTGAGAAAACTCGCAAAAATGCCTAAAAAAAAAAATTTTTTTTTTCTCATTTCCTAATTCCTTTTATCCTCTTTAATTATAAAATCAACAAATTTTTGATGAATCTCTGCTAGTTTCATTTTGACCATTAATGGGTTAACAAGGGTTAAATATTTATAGAAGTGACAAAAATATATTAAAAGATATAGGGCTTCTTTAATAGCAAAATATCGCAGCTCAAAGTTACGGAAAACAAAGGAATATGTACTAAGAAAAAAAGCGCACTTCATCGGCTTAGCTGATAAAAAAACGTGAAATTGCTAAAGTTCATTTGATTTCCTAGTGTCCTATGTCCGTAGAGTCAGAAAAAAACGTAACATTTTGAGTAAAGAACTTTTTTGTAGGTTCAGTTTTTGTCGAAAAAAAATCTAAAATTTCAGAGCTACTTACTAACGTGTACCCCTGTGAATTACCACGAAGGGGGGGGTGTTGCACTCTCTATAAAGCCTTGTATATAGCCCCATATCTTGGCTTTAGTAAATTAAGATTTTTATAACGTTAGATGATGAAAATCCAAGTGTTATCTTCGATAAGCTTGTCAGCTTGAATTATTTAAGTTTGCACATCGGCCTTCACGAGAAACATCGGCTGTGTAAAGTATCGTCTCTCTCTGATTTACTTGACGCCAATTGTCTCTTTCCTAAGACCGATGTGCATACTTTATAGTCGGGTACTGTAATAGGTATTTTATATGACATTTAATTGTCATTTGTCGTGAAAAAGTTCAAAGTAGCCTATTGACCAAAAGTTGGCCATATTTCTAAATATTTAATTGAATCGAGTCTAGTGATATTTATACCGTAGCTTGGTACACTGAAACTTTTCACAAATAATTATGTATGACATGCTATACCATAATATGGAAAAGCTAGACGTCTTGTATGGGAGGGAAAAGGACGCAGCTATGCGATTGCATAGGTTCGAGAAGGACTAATTACTGAAGGAAAAATATTGGCAGCTTAGAATTGTTTTTTTTTGTTCAGGATAAAAGGTAGCCGACGGCATGTGACGCGTCAATCGATTATTGTATTAAATAACTGATATTTTCATGGACATTGATTATGGAACTTAATTATTAGGTGTCAAATGACAATATGACGGAAAACTATTGTACTGAGATAACAAAATATAATCATACATATTTTGCACTACCTGGTCTTTTTTTGCAGAGATGCAAGTGCTTAAATACTTAGTTTATTTTTACTTTTAAGTAAAAAGCAGATTTAATGAATATTTATATAAAAAAACGATGAATTTATACCTATGTATGTATACCTAAAAACAACTGCATTTTGAAAATGGGACCTGAGATATGGTCCCTAAGATGCTGGCAGCGTTTCCTCGCTGAATCGCAATACTAAGGATGCATTTATCCAGAGAGGAATAAAATTTACCCGTAAAACTCAACCATTATACACGAGTAAATCATTTTTCCACGTGAAAAAAGCAGCTAAGAGTGATTTATTATTTCAAGACTAAATTTTATTCTCTTTTGGTTGCATCAACCCTAAACAAGTTAGAAGTAAGTATGTACTTTTAAACTCGTATAAGTGATTTTACGCACTTATGCACTTTCACAATGTCGATATAGTTTTTGCTGGCTGTACCTAAATTGTTTTTATTTATAGAAGGTAAACAGGTCAACTGTTTTTTTATTACACGCTTTTGTCAGACTTACCTTGTATGTTTAAATGTAAAAAGATGATGATTCAACATAATGATCAAATGGAGCTAATCTAAAAATTAAAATCCATTAAAATATGTTTTTTTTTAAACAATAAACTTATATTACAATAAATCTAGTTAACCGAGTATTGTGACATCTTACCTTTCGGACTGTTGGTTCCACTGCTAGATCCCACGAGTGGGCCCAGCGGTACTTCTAAGTACCCATGGACCCATTTACTTGTAACCAACAAACAATATTATAAGTATTACTTGCCCCACTACTTATCTTCTATTCTTTTGTGATATTTTCTACAATCTTAATGTTATTTCTACGGAAACGCGATCTTTTTCCTTTATATTGATAGAAAATAGTATTCCAAATGTTCTTTTCTCTTAAGAGGAAAGAAATTTGGATGGAAATTTCGGGATTTTACAATTTGCACAAATGACTATTGTAAAGTCAGGTGCAGAAATAATTAACCCCACCGCCCATACAATGTTTCATTACTAGGGGGTTACTTTTCTCTGCAGCTGTCCGTACAAATAGAATATGAGGCAATTAATATTTTTTTTTCCTTCAAAGTTAACGCATTCACTGCCGCCCTTGAGATTCAAACCTTCAGGTTCCGCGAACGCACATTTGCGTTCAAATGCCTGCGAATTTTTGACAGCGGCACTGGGCGAGTCACGAAAACGCATATACAGGGTGTCCCAATAAATAGTGTCAAGCAAAAGTCCAGAGTATCCGAATCGCCCCCATGTATATCTCTGTACTTTCGCTTGAAACAATTTTTGGGACATCCTTGGTGGAGTGAATGGGTTACTTTAATCAGTATTTTGCTAACAGAAGTGGAGCCACACTTTTGTTAAGCAATGTGTCCACGAGTACTTAAAAATTCCGCTGGACCCCCTAGAGGAAGTTAGTTGTAAGACCAACAGTCCGTAAGTACATCTTAAAATCCCCTAATATATTTTGATGTTTGTCTCCGGGATGGTGCTAAGGTTAAAATTAAACTGTAAATGTTTTTTCATCTCACCGTAGAGTTAATCAATAGCGTTTGTAAACGTACGAATATGATATTATATTTTATAGAATTAAAATAGAACCGTTGCAGCGTTCAGGTTGTTTTACTGCCCCTATTTATAATGAGTAGTTAATTAGTCGTGCAAATGTCTCATACATTTTTCACTCATGATAGTCATAAATTTTTTAGGCACTTGTCCCACCGCCGGCGAGTATGTGATATTCTCTTATTAAAACACCCGCTACTCGCCGCTCACCCACTCGTTTCTAGTACCTACTAATTCTACTAGTTTCTCGCTTACTCGCCGGCGGTGGAACAAGTGCCTTATTTTGGATCTTTTCCACATAATTTTTAAAAAATAAAGTAAGGCACACGAAAACGTTTGTCCATTCTCGGAATACTCATTAGTTGAAATAATAATAATTTAATTTGATGCAACAAGAAAATTGTGCAACAATTTGTTAGGTTAAAATGACCCAGTGTAATAATTTAAGTCTTCTTTTTTGGGTAAGTGGTAAGGTCAGGTGGGGGAAGAGAAATTCAGGGGCAGGGCAGGGGTAAGAGGCACCACAGACCATAACTCGTACGAGTTATGAGTGAGTATGGTCTGTAGTGCCCTCTTACCCCTGCGTTTCTCTTCCCCCACCTGACCTTAAGTAAAAATTCAGATACGAGGGTTTCGTATTGGTGATCTTTTTATACTAAGTACATATAAGGTAAAAAGTACCAATGCTCGACACCTCAACACCCAATAGATGACACCCATCTGTCACCCGTCTTACTATGACATAAGGTTGCCAGCAGGGATCGTTACCAGTATTACTAAAAACTAAAATATCTCCTTTAATTTGGAATTTTAGCTTTGTATTCCTAGATAGTATTTAGGTAAGCCTACAAAAGTACGACATTAAATGAAAAAAAAAATGCAATAATGTACAAAAACAACTGAGATACCGCAATTAAATACCGGTATAAATGTATGAAAATAATACCGGTATTCGATCCCTGGTTGCAAGTGTCAAGTAGGTATTGGGTCAGTGTCGACCACTGGGACGTTTATCTTACCCCTTTTATTTTAAGACTAACTGCCAAAACCTAACACATTTTCAAGCAATCTCAAGGCATCATCGCAATTCTTGATACATTTGTGTTGAAAATATTCTAACGAACAGTAGTAAGTGTTATTGAACTTATCATTCCCAGAATTGCCTATGGATTCCAGTGTAAAATTCAAATTTTATCCGTTGAATTTCTAATCTTAAAAAACACAGAGTATGGACACAAAAACAAAAAAACATCTTCAAAAATCTTCATCTTCGTCTTGTCAAAAAACGTAGAACAGAGCGCCTAAGAGCGGGAACTCAGCCTCCGTTGGCGAAGGACACACGCCAACGGTGGTGGAGTTACCAAGCCAAGACACGTCTGTCGAACTTCCAATAAGAGCCGCAGTTGATGCCCCAGAGATGGCGCCGCTGTCTTGTCAACTTGTTCCTAGATGGCGCTAGTCTTGTGGTATCTAAAGGTGATCCTAGTCTTGTCCACGCGTCTAAAGGTGGCGCCATAGTTTTGGTCACGCGTACAAAGGTGGCGCCATAGTTATGTTCACGCGTGCAAAGATGTCGTCACAGTTTCGTCTCGCGTCCAGACTGTACAGAGGTGGCGCCACAGTTTTGTTGACGCGTCCAAAGGTGGCACGGTCTTCTAGTTTCATGGTTTCGTTTCAGCCCAGTGTCTCTTCAGACCAGTGGATGGCAATAGGCGACTGAAAAACTCTTTATATCCACGCAACTAGAGCTAGACTTGTTGTCCGCACGCGTCGACGTCAGACATCGCTTTTATCACATACTTAACCTTTTGACCGCCAAGGCGCGAAGTGAAACGCTGTGCTCCTAACGCCAAAGACGTGAGTCGGCTCTTAGATAATGCTTGTTTTTTTTCGAATGGTGGTGTATTATTTTATTTAAATTAGGTATAAAATAACTTACACTACCTATAAATAAAGTAAACCTAGAAAAAATGTTGCAGCGTTTTATATTTCAGTTCTTTCGCAATAACTTCGACGCACCATTTAACGTCGTGGCCTCACGGGCACTGACTTGCGATGACGTGATATGGCGTCTTTGGCGGTGTTACAGTCAAAACTTATAGCCGGTCAAAACCACTTTTGACTGCGAAAATCAGTCAAAACTGATATTAACCAAGGGCATCGGTCAAAACCACTATTATCCAATATTTTCGCAGTCAAAAGTAGTTTTGACCAATGCCCTTTGTCAAAACTACTTTCGACTGCGAAAATATTGGGTAATACTGGTTTTGACTAAATTGTATCGGTTAAAAGTGGTTTTGACTAAGAATGTTAGTTTGGTTAGGTTAGGTTAGATTAGTTAAGCAAAACCATTATTCTCTGATTTTCGCAGTCGTAAGTAGTTTTGACAAAGGGCATCGGTCAAAACTACTTTTGACTGCGAAAATCAGTCCAAACTGATATTAACCAAGAACATCGGTCAAAACCACTTTTGCCTGATTTTTTGCAGTCAAAAGTGGTTTTGACCGCCTATAAGTTTTGACTGTAACAGCGGTCAAAAGGTTAATAAGACATGATAGATGGGTTCCGCGATCGCGTTTCTTCGATACAGCGTTTTCTCGAGTCCCAAAAGTTTTCACTTCGGGAAAAAACTAAGTAGGTACGCGAAAATAAGTGATTCAGGAACAATGAACCACTGAACAAAGCTACGAGTAAAAAACGAAAAAAATGACCGATCGCGGAAAAATGCGACTCGGAAAAACGCTGTATTCGAATATTGCGGTTCGCGGAACCCATCTAACAAATCCTTAATAAAGCTCGTTTTCTGTCAACTATAGCGGTTTCGGCGTCGATTGGTGGTGATCCTTATTCATTCCACTACTGCCGTTACTAAGGCTACAGTGACCGTACTAGTTACAGATTTTTACAGCGCCGCTAGCAGTCTGTGGATGTAAAATTCTCCACACAAATTGTTTACACTAGTGAGTGCGGTCATTGCAAACTCATTATGGTGGGCACAGAGTCGATGGCTCGGGCTGTAGAGTACACCCAAGGGTGTTCCAATGCGAACAGAGAAGTCTTCTAGTATTTCTTGCTTTAAGCCATTCAGGTGCTGATGCGTGACCTGGAATTGTAAATTATTAAATTTAATATTTATTTATTTTACTCTTTGGTAAGGTCCGGAACACAACCACGTTGCGGCGTCGCAAAAAAGCGCTTTATGTGGCCACTTCTAGCATATTATTATAAGTTTTAAGTATCCACGGAAGAAATGGAGAGGTGTTATTCTAAACCTGAGACCGGAGTTAGTTTAAGTTTAAATTTAGATAAAAAGAGGGAACTAACGAGGTACTTAGGTATACAGTAACAGGTTGCGACCCTGTCGCTTGAAATCATATTTCCATTTGTCGCCTCTTAAAGGAAGGAATAGAGGGAGTCATTCCAAAAACCCGACGACGTACGGGATATGTCCCAAATAGAGTACCAAAGGAAATGTAGTGCTCCTTTTAAAATGGCCCACATATAGTATTTATCGTAAGTACGTAAAGCCTTTCGCCTTACGCTGCGGTATACCGTCACGGCTGCGCGCGCGCCTGCGGCTCCCACAATCATTACCAGTTAGAAAGTACACGATCTGCGATGCCTAGTTTAATCTAGACCCAGATAAAGCTTGACATCTTGACATTCATGAAAGTGGAGCTAACCGCCTTCTCTGTAAAGTGACAATTCCCTGCGGAAACATACGTACATACATTACGCCTATGCGGTACTAATGGGGTACCTATGTTCCATGAAATAAGCCGCTTGCCTAGTGAATGCTCACTTTTCACCTAAAAACGGCCACGTTATGGTGTCCCGGTATACATTATATACGTTATGTACCTACTTAGTACTCTTAGTAGGTAGATAATTATGTTTTTTTCATCATTATTATTTTTGAACATTAAACTACCGTGAGACTCACTCATGTTGATTACTGAATGTTGTTAACGGATAACTCACGTTTTTAAATCGAGTTTAGCTCGACATGTTTCGGGCTAATTCCTAATAGCCCTTTTCACCAAGGAGCCGCGGCGGCTGCTGCTGCCAAACGCGCACTGCGCGCCACCGCTCTCTTCGCGCGATGAGAATATTTAAGAACTTTATTAATTTATCACTTAGCGGGACTTAATAAAGTTTTTTTAGTACTTCTGGTTTTGATTACCTCGAAGTTTCGCCCGCGTTACAGCGACCATGATCACGAGTCTCCGCTATTCTATTTCACTATTTATAATTCAATATTTTGCTATTTTTGCTGCATTGCGTTGAAACTTACGTTTGTTAGGTCTCATAGGATAAACGCCACTGTCAGGCACTGTCTAACACTTTCACGTAGGTAGGGTCATACATCACACCGGTAGGTATTTCCAAAATGGGATAGGCAGAGCTCACCTAACGATACATGGACAAATCCAAGATTAAAACGCGTTTCGTAGCCACTTCTAGCATAATTTTAGGTTTAAGAATAAATGGAAGAATTTACATGAACGTTTTCTAAATAAACTATCACTGTGTAGATCAACTTTGTCAAAAAAAAATCTACTGAAATCAAATTAATGGAACTTATTAAAAGCATTGCGCATAACACACAAATTAAATATGCCAGTACCGTTGTTAGGTACATTTATGTAGTGTAATCGTCATTCATGAAAACCGCCATTCAAGTAAATAGACAGGTATGGACACATGTCAAAAATAATGACGTGAAATAATGAATGAAAACTAACGATTCTAATAAGAATAGTTTTATATTTATATGTACGCGGGACTTAATCACGATTTTATTTACCTTCTCAACGTACATTTTAAATATGAGTGAGAATCGCGAAAGTTTAAAACATTACAGAATAGTTTTAAATATTACGATCAACAAGGTACTTATTCCAAAGAACATTAAAATCATACACAACTATTGAAGTACCTAATTAAGTACATATTTACCTTGATCACAGGAACACTGTTCAAACTGCACGCTGGTTCAGCCTGAACGCCTGAAAATAAAGTAAAAACACTAAATAACTTAAAAATATTTTGATGCACTCACCGATCACATTCACTTGTTGAAATAAAATCTCCATTTAAAGAAATACCGAAGTTTAAAAACTTATAAAGCCGAAAAACATTTCAAACTTCAAACTAACTTTTAGCCAATAAAATAACTTCTCACTCAGCCGACCGCTTAGAACGACCACTAACCCTTTTTAAAAAGTACCCGCTTTCTTAAAAAAAAAACACGCCCCGACTGCAAGGCATTCTGCCAATCACGGACACGTCAAACCGCTTTTTCGCACATAACTCAAACAGCAAATTACCATGCCTTCCGTTTTGAAAAACGCCCCCGCGTTTCCACAGCACGCTCGACTGCGCTGCACCGCAGACACTATCTTGATAAAAAAAGCAAGCTCGGCTTCCAAACGCGACAAAGCATAAACTAGTTGGAGCACAGGTTTATGTCCCGAGCCGGGCCGGCGCGCGCGCTCCGTGCCACCCCTTACCAGCGACTGCGGCGTTCCGATGCGGCCGACTATTCCAATTTGAAAAAGGAACGAAAAAGCTGCGCCCGAGGACTCCATCTTGGAATTATCGTTACAAATTTGAAATTCTAACCTGCACCGATGTTGTTAGAACACATATTCCCGCGCCGTGGGCTTAGACTTTAGTTTATGCGCATGCGTTTTCAAGTTCGTTTCTGCTAATTTAATTCCAAGGCGCCTCTCCAATTAGGGTAGTTCTTTGTGTTAATAATTGTTGAAAAACACGTGCGCCCGGCTCGTTTTTCAGCAGACGGATAGTCTGACTGACATTGACGTGCCATAAACAAATCTACTTTATTTTTCTGCATTTCTCTAATTTTAGTTCTTGTGGCCAGTGTCTACGGTTTATTCTTTTTTCGAAGGCATCCGTAAGCAACAATAGGTTTCGAAACCTCTATTGTTTACTACTTACCACACTGACGATGTAGTTGGTGGTTGGGAATAAACTACGTTTATTTAAATTTAAAATTATGGATTTTTCATGTTTATACTTATATTTCATTCTGAAAATAGCTACATACAATTAGCTGGACAGTCTATTTTAGGAAAGTAATTATAATTATTAAGCCTATTAAATAGTGCGAACAAAGGACTCCGAGGTATATTTTTATAGGATTCTTATAGCACATTTCCATTCTTATTGGAAAATACTTTTGTGGTTATAGTTAATTTTATAGGATATAAATTGGCGACAAGAATAGCGATTATTTTAATAGGCACAAGATGTAGGCGCGTCCCGTTTTACTATTTGCTGCCTATTAAAAACTCATTTTAATTAGTATTTTGTGCATTTAATTATGCAATAGGTTTCTGGACTTTACCTATTTATGACAATACCAGCCGACAAAAGAAATAGTTTTAGATATGATTTACGCGACAGGCTAGCAATCTGCCACAATTTTCTTTTTATCTTTTTAAAATCTATACTTACTTAATTGTGGTAAATTGGACGCATAACGTGAAATAGCCATGGTTTGGTTAATGTAGCGTTTCGTGTACTCTGTCTACCCCATTTGTGAACACACGCGTGATGTATGTACCTACCAATGTGAAATAATAGTCCAGATATTCTTGATAGTCTGTCTACTTTGATTGGACTCTAGAGCAGCGGTTCTTAACCTTTTATTCAAAAATATTAGAAGCCCGCGACCCAATCGAACATTAAAAACAAATTAAATGTATTAATTGCGGTTTGTTTTTCAAAAAGTCCCACGGGTCCTGCGACCCATCTCGATATGGCCCGCGACCCA
>BHDV01009411.1:61241-91495 GCA_005406045.1 Adoxophyes honmai
AAGTTGAAATTCTCATTCCACGGAGCGGGTCGCTGCGCTACGCCGCGCTGCGCTGCTCTTTTGGTGGGAATTGACCCTTAGACTTAGGATGGACACTGTGGGATATAAGTCATATAAGGCTCCCACATTGATGATGATGACAACCATTTCGATTTTGAGTTTAAGTTACTTAGTAACGTGTAGTGCCGGGTTAGAATAGCACCTCCCCCTTTCTTCCCGTGGGTATCGTAAAAGTCGACTTTGGCAAAGGGTTAGTGTATTGTGGGCGATGGGCTAGCAACCTGTCACTGCAATAATCACGTTTAATCATCTGGTTACCCTGAAATTGCTAAACGTGGCAATGAATTTTTGAATTCATGTGCTCTCCTTACCCCTCTTTGGAATACAGGCGTGAAAATATGTATGTATGTGAGTTACTTAGTGACCGGATGTTAGTGTGTCGCGTCGCCTGAAGCGTACCTTAACCTATTTCATTAGTGGGATCCACGGAAAAATTAGACAGGTCGTTATTATAAACCTGACACCACATGGTCCCATTTCTACGGGTAGGTAATAAGTAGTCAATTTTAGTAGTAATCAGCCCACGTTGGGAACCGAATCGTCCTTTTGAACGCTTTTTGACCTTACTACAGTATTACCAAACAAAGAATGCTTCACGATGTACCTGCGTAATAAATCAGTTTTGTGGCGCGGGAAACTTCGATCTACCAATGATAAAAGAGATTTTTTCGCGCGCTGAACACTTGCGTTGTGATTGGTTATTGATTGAAGTCTCAGACAGATGACCTCTGACAGATGACTAGCATCCCAGCGCCAAATGCACCGAGTAGCCGAACTAAAGTGTGTGCATAGCAAGCAAAATTGTGCCCAGAGCATTTGTAAATAAAGTTCAATATAGATAAATTACTCGTTCGGCTACTCTCGGATATCGTTCTGCGCTTCTCGGCGTAGACGGTAACAGCCGATGTGACTTATTTTCTTGGGAATACTGTAGCATGTTGGCTCAACACTTATGCCTTTGTTTCTAACTTTTGCGTTTCTGCACAATATTCTAATCATGCCTTTGGTAGTAAAAAATATGCTACAAGTGGCCACAAAACCGTGAATTAGTCATGGTTTTGTGTATGTAGCGTTTCGTGTGCTTTACCTACCCCGTTTGGGAATACAGGCGTATGCATGTGTCAGGGTGAGATACCACTACTTGTCACAGGAAATCTTTATTGCATTTATTGCGACAAAATTAGACAGCCGCTTAGCCCGGTGGTTAGAGAACTTGACTATGAAGCTGAAGGTTCCGGGCTCGATTCCCGGTCGGGGTATTTTTTACATACAAGTGATAGGTAAAAAGCCGTGATAGCCCAGCGGTTCGAACTGTGGCCTCTCAAGCAGAGGGTCGTGGGTTCAAACCCCCGGCTCGCACCTCTGAATTATTCGGAATTTATGTGCGATATCAAATTTGATATTTATCACGAGCTATTCGGTGAAGGAAAACATCGTGAGGAAACCTACACACAGTGACGAAGTAATTCGACGTTGTGTGTGAAGTTCCCAATCCGCACTGGGCCCGCGTGGGAACTATCGCCCAAGCCCTCTCATACTGAGAGGAGGCCTGTGCCCTGCAGTGGGACGTATATAGGCTGATGATGATGATGATGAAGTGACAGGTTGCTAGCCTGTCGCCTAAAATACAGGGTGTCCCAAAGTTATGGACCATGAAGGGGAAAGTACCTTAAATATCGTAGATAGTGTATTTTGCTCAAAGAAGACTTTATCTTATTTTTAAAAGTTTGTAATTCTGTATTAATAGATTTTCTAAAAATTACTTGCTTCGTCTGGGAATCGAACCGACTTAAATGTTAAAAAAAAATCATCCTGTTTTTATGATGCCAATCGAAAGAATAGCTAAAAAATAATAACTTTGCTTAAGTAAAATAGTATTTTAATTTAAAAGAAAGGAACAACGTGAAATTAATCAGTTTAATCAAATGAAAAACATACCTACATGAAACTGTCGTAGTCAATTATGTGTAATTTTTAGAAAATCTATGAATACAGAATTACTAACTTTTAAAAATAAGATAAAGTCTTCTTTGACCAAAATACACTATCTACGATATTTAATGTACTTCCCTAAGACGACGGCCTTTTTGTGCGATCGAGTCTGCGGCGCACAGTCTTCGTGGTTTGTAAGCATTGTGCGCCGGACTTTTTGCGTGTCGTGTGCGTTACTGCATATAATTCCATAGGTTCTATTTACGCAGACTAAAAAGTCCGTCGCGGATAGTCTGTCGTCTGCACAGGGCCTAAACGTTAACAGTAAATAGGTTCCTAGTTGGCACGTTCATAGTTACCGCCTGTGTGTCTACATTTACCACGTTTTAATCCCTAAATGTTCAGAAATAAAATAACGTTCTCTCATCCCCTTGCTAGTCAGCTGGCGCGAGCATCCGCCACGTGCCCATAAAAATAACGTCCGACTCAAATACCTTTTTAGAGTTCCGTAGGGTAAACACGGAACCCTATCAGGGGCAGCGCAGACGACAGACTTTTGTGCGAGCGAGTCTGCGGCGCAATAAAAACTCTGAATGGAAACTGTCTGCGCGCCATTCAGAGTTTTTATTGCGCCGCAGACTCGATCGCGCAAAAGTCTGTCGTCTGCGCTGACCCTTACTCAGACTTTGCTGTCCGTCCGTTCGTCTGTAGGTATACCAGGCTGTGTAACGAACTGTGCTAGCTAGACTTGAAATTTTTAAAGATGATGTATTTCTATTCTAAGAACAAATGCTTAAAATATAGTAAAAATGTGTTATTTACGGGGGCTCACATAACAATGGTGATGTTTTTGGTGTTTTTGGGTCGATGTAAATAACGGTAACAGGTAAACACTTGAAATATTCACATAATATTGAGTTATATATCTACTTTAGAAGGAATTAATTAAATTAAAGTTAAATAAGTGTTTAAATTGGGCTCTCTTACAAAAAACATGTTTTTTTGGCAGTTTTTGGTACGGAACCCTTGTAGAGCGAGTCCGACTCGCTCTTGGCCGGTTTTTTCATAGTATTGATAGATGGTAAGCGAGTTAACAACTGTTGGATGTCACTTCGGACGTTAACGTTGAACGTCACCTATGTCTGTTACTTTTTTACGCGTTCACCGCTGAAGTTTCGGTAAATTTTGTATGGAATGGAAATTGTTTGCGAAATGAAGGATATAGACTACTTTTTAACATGAGGAAATGTATAGTTCAGACCGCATAGTGATGTGCTAGTTCCGCGCAGGTGAGGGCAAGCGCTCTACATCTACAAGTCTCGTATCGTTGAATTAAACTAAATTTTGTCGAAAACATTTTTTTTTTCAAAAAACATTTAATAAGTTTAAAGGTGTATGTACAGTATATACATGCATCACGTCTTTGTTTGCGGAGCTAACGAAACCACGACTATTTCACGTTTCGTAGCCACTTTTAGCATATTTTCAGGTTTTAACTCAAGAATACACTATAGTGACAGGTTGCTAGCCTGACAAATATACCTAAAGCCTTAATCTAAAAATATGGTTGTACCTACGCCTTAGCAATATCTAAGCTCACTGCATCACACCACTACTCATCCACTGCAAGGCTACACCTGTCACTGTCTAATTAGAAACATCTTAAAATGACAGGTATTTTCGAGTACGAGTCAATTCTCGCGAGTTACCCTATTCCTACACAAAAGGCAAAAGCCTACTCAAACGAACAAAAATCTACTTATCCATGGACCCAAAGATTAGTTCATCCGAAGAATGTCCAGAATCACCAGAATGGAGACGACAAAGAAAGACGTACGGGGTAGTGAGGGACCTTGGCAGAGAAATGTCAAACCGGCTGGCGCGCGGCTAGGGAGGGGACCGAGTCGGCATCGACAGTCGATAAACATCGTGGGAAGCGAGTAAGCGTGTTATCTAAAACTTTGAGCGATCACCATCGCTTGTTATTAATTTTGATACAGTATTTGTTTCTTTTTGTAATCTCAGGTAACAGGGTTGTTTTAGAGTCCCAGCGATTTTATTTTCTATATTGTTGTAAGTAAACTATTTTTATACCTAAAATATCTACTAGTCTAAATTATATGACATTAAGTCGTTGTTTTATATGACAGTTCACTTTTCAATGTGAGGATATTACAAAGATATAGAAATAAAGATTTACCGATATATATCGATGAACAAAAGCGTAAATCGTCTAAGTACAACCTACGCAAAAACTAAATCAAAATACAATAAGACATTACCGTCATCGCATTGATGAAATCGTGAACTATTAAAAAATAAACTGTGTCATTTATCGAAAAAGCTATCGATACTCGTCCACCACTAGTCGGAAACAAAAAACCTGTCTGCCGAGCCCCGGTGACCTCCCCAGGTAGGGTCCTAATTGTTATACTTTACGGCCCTGAGACAGCCCGTAACGAGCTAGTCGCTAGCCTAACCATTGTTCAGTTTAGCCCTTCGGTTCTATTCTAGTCTAGCCTTTAGAAAAAAAAAGAGACGGTATTTTTTCTCACGGATAAAGTGCGAAAAAACACTTATCACATCACGCTTGTCCAGTCACGAACCGGGATTGTTGAGCCACTTGCCACTGTTCGCAATTTAGACGTGTAATCAATGACCGATGTGACCGACTAGATGTCAGCTATTGGATTAGTATTACACAACCAAGTAACAAACATAGGTAAGTGGCTCAATAATCCCTGTTCGCGATGGTACCTATTCCCAAATGGGGTAGGCTGAGCGCACGAAACGCTTCACAGACAAAACCATGACTTGTGGCAACTTCTACAATATTTTTTTAGGTTTTGAGTTGGCAGGTATAACAGTGACAGGTTGCTAGCCTGTCCCCTAAAACGCACCATAACGTATTTCCTTAGTCGCCTTTTATGACATCCACGGAATAATTGGAGAGGTGTTATTCTAAAACCGACACCACAAAGTGCGAAAAAAATATTTCACCTAAGACAGACGTGGAAGACCTAGACCATGGGATCAAGTACCATTACATGAGGTTCCACGACCCCCTTAGGGATTGCGACCACAGTTCGAAAACCATTGTCCTGTAAAAAGGACAAAATTACGAAATGACAATGACTGCATTGTGATTATCACTTTCGCTTTCAAAACACAGTGATTTGGATCAAATTCACCCATGCGGTAGGTAGTGTGAAGAGGGTGTGCTAACACTGATGGTGTATACTGAGCTAGTTGCGGTACGAGGACCGTATCGATTCGCGCGTGACTCTAAGACTGCAAATCCTACTAAATTAGTTAAAAAGAAACATCGTGGTTGGAATGAAAGCTTTATATTTTTCTTTTAGAGAATCACAATAATTACGTCTATGTCGAGAGACGGTGCTTTCCATAATGCGGGCCAGCCATTTCGAGAAAGAATTGTTTGAAACATTAATATTCCACGTTTAAAATATTTAAACGTGCTTTGGCATTGAGCTGGCCAGCACTATGTATAGCCAGTAACACATAGGTGTTACCGCCTTTACAGTAGTTCCCCTTTGTTATCAGCAGTTCCCCTCTTTTTACAAAATTACTACATCTACTTTGGTTTCAATCATACATACATACCTATACATACATTGACATCTTCGTCTGGGTATTAGTTGAGCTTACTTTAGTATCACATGTCTCCATTTCTTTAGTGGATGTCGTAAGAGGCAATGGAAATAGGTTAAGGTGTGCTTTAGGCGACAGGCTAGCAACCTGTCACTGTTTCACCGCTTTTGACTTACTTAAGAAGCTCAAATAATTTACTGATAGCAACTGCTAGATACGTAGGTACCTACATAATGGTTTTAGAACACAAGTGTGTGATGAAGATGCCGAAGCGAATGTCGTTATAGGATCATACGAGTATTTTATGGCCTAATTATGTACAGTTGAATACATTATTTACTTTTATCCACTCTACATAAAGTAATATGTACTCCTAAATGGGTTCGAAAATCCGATGGTCCACTACTTGCATTAACGCTCATGCTACTTACTTACTAAATAATGTAAATCGTGTGACATAAGTGATTAAATTTTAATAAAAGTATTAAAATTGCTATCCTCCATTTTACAAATATCAACAAAACACGTGTAATCTAGGTCGCCTATATGTCGAAAACTCATGAATTAAGAGCGTCAAAAATAGGTCGAAGTTTCAAAAGAAATAGTGGCCGTTGTATTATAGGTACCGTAATATAAATTCGTCTGAAACCTCTTATTTATTCATGTAGTCCTGGTATCAAATTCAGTGACGGGGGAGATTTGAAATTGTAATTTTGATGTCTCGGCTCTGTAAGGAAGAATATCTTACGAGATTTAATTCGGAATATGTTTCGCGCACGTTGACTGGGAGGTAATAAGATGCAGTGTATGGGTACAGATTTAAATGTAGGGATTGTTTTCTTTGGAATTGATGTTCGAAAACAAGTCCGTTCCATTTTTGAAATCGATTAGTCGCTGGCTACTCTTGCACAGGATCTTCTTATAGATCTTATATTATGCCTCGATGACCTTTTTACTTTTTCACAAAAATTTGATGCATATGCTATAAGTAGGTAGGTACTTAGTGATTATTCGGATAACTTGCATCATTGGAGTTAGCTCAGCAAGTTTTGGGGAGTCCCTAGCCCTTCATCTAGGAGCTGCGGCGGTTACTGTTCAGAATTACATATACTAGTTTTATTTATTACAAGTTTTTGTTTGGTGTCAACTATTCTAGAGTAAGTATTAGGTTTTTCTGCTGGAATCAAATCTGTCATGTTAAATGTGATAGATGTCCCTGTTACCAATAAAGCCGAAACTTCATCAAAAATAACAGTTTTGTAACTGTGTTTGAAAGTCATGGAGCCAAGATTCTAAAAAATCAGAAAAGGGTAAACACCTATAATTCTTTCGAAACGGAAAAAATTGAGCCGGAGCCAGATCTGTTTTTTTACTGCAGCATACCTACTTAATCCCACACTATTTAGTACCTAAAATTATGCAAGATATATAAATTTATTGTAGTTTATTGTACCTACTTCGTTGGCTGTATGTTGCTGTGTCTTTGGTACCTTATCAGTTTAAAATACTGAGCGTGGCTGACACTGCATATTGTTATCTCGCTTGCGCCGAGAAGAATTCCATGCATTTATATTCATGAACACTTTCTAAATCTTTTCAAAGTACGAGTAGTTTTGACTTCAAATTTACTCTCATGAAAGAAAATTTTGGAGAATAGCTATTAGGTATTGAGCCAAAATAAATTAAGTATAGTCGTCGGCAAGTTAGATGGCAAGATTTTATCTAGACTATCTTGGCACACAAAAATAACACTATATTCCGGAATTTCATAGTTAAAAGGTCTGAAAAATATTTTAACATTTCGTTTACAATTTTTATCTGTCAAGAGAACTTATTTGCTGGGATGTTTTGAAATAAGAAAAAAATCATAGTTAAAAGATCTAAAAAATATTTTAACATTTCGTTTACAATTTTTTACTGCCGGGAGAACTTCTTTGGCGGGATAATTTGAAATAATAAAAACAATTGTGAGAAAATTACAGTTTTACCACTAATCTGACTGAAACACTCTCGAAAACAAAATGGATCTTTCCGAAGCTACCTAGCCCACCAAGTGGCAATCGACCGCTTCCCGGGATGCCCGCAATTGGCAGTCTACCGGGTCCCGGTTTTCGTGAAATCATTCGAAGACGCAAAGCGCCGGCTCTCGGTCTTAAGTGTATTTTACACCATTCATCAGGACAAGCATTCTTCACATAAATACAATAACATTTTTAAATGACACAATAACTCAACTACTTATCTATCTAACTAACCAATTTTAGTGTTCTTGTATTTGCCAGTGTAACCTGTAAAATAGATAGGTATTCTTAAAACCAGATGCATTTTCGTGAAAATGAATGGTGTTAGTCACCTTTTCAAACGTACGTTAGACGCCATTGACGCCGCGTTCGGGCGCGCTCGGCTGTCGTCGGCCGCGCTCGGCGGTCGGCGCGAGCAGTGACCTAGGGTAACAAACTATGTATTCTATGACGGCGAGCGCAAGCTGGATAAGGCAGCGTTTAGACGAGAATCTAACGTTCATTCTACCATTTTTAATTAATACTTAATAAAATGAAAATAGAAAGGGTGTGTCAGTAATCTCCTAATTTTACACATCCACATACGTTCATCATGCCTGTATTCCCAATTGCCGGATCACACGAATAGTTGCATAGACAAAACCATGCCCTGAAAAGAGGTTTAATAGTGACAGGTTGCTAGCTAATCGTCTAAAACATACCTTAACCTGTTTTCCTTGGTCGCCTCTTTCGATGCACGCACTGGGGTGGGATTGTTGCTACACTGGGTTAAGGTACGATCGAACCAATTGATTCCTGACCCACCATAGAACCCATTCACAGTGAACGTCATAGTGACATTGCATTGCTTGACAAAGGAAATATTTATGACGTTTATTGTGACAACGTTCTGCGGTGGGTCAGGAATCAATTGGTTCGATAGTACCTAGTTGTAAAGACTACGAATGAAGCGAGAGTTTCTGTTGCTAGCCCGGCAGTTTCGCAAAAGGTAATGGTAGTTCTTAGTTATTTAGTTCTTATGGCGCATTGGTCCAGACTGTAGTGCTGTGAGAATGTATTTTACTCAATAAATAAATAAATATAGTAATGGCGCTAGTATCGCTACATGTCCATTAGGGTAAAACACGGATAGCTACCCCGGGAGTATAGTTGCCTCGATTTCAATTAATCTAGTGTCGCGAGTGAAACACATGATATTTTATTTATCTATCACGAGAATCCATCTGTGCGATTGTATGGGACGGCCAGATGCGATCAAAGATTTAGTGGGATAGTTGGGCTCTTATTCGATGGGGCATCTATCCTAAACGTAAATTACGTGGCTAAGGCAAACATCCCCTATATGGGATAGTAGTCAGGTTGTTACAAAATTTGAGGTTTGCTAAAATTTTGCCAATACCCGTGTGTGTTGCCGGATACCGGTGTGGTGCAAAGTTTAGAATAACGTCTCTCCATTTCTTCCGCGGGCGTCGAAAGAGGCGACTGGAAAACAGGTTAAGGTAGTTTGGGCAAATGATTCTAGGGTGAACGATGTTAGGGATATCAAGACAGAGCCGTTTGCGACCCTTAAGTTAAAAAATACTGCGTTAGAAAACACCACAACAGCCACGTTGTGGACGCGCCCTAACAGTCGTAATAGCTCGCAGCGCGGCGTCGCCAGCGCCGAGAAAGTGTGGCCATGACCGAGTGGAATGACCGCGCGGCTTGGGCTAGGTTAGGAAATGACGCGAGCGCCGACGATTTATTTACTTATTTAATACCTCCGGAGGTAAGAGGCAAGTTGCCATGCCACCGCGGTGACGGCTTGGGCATCGAGCTCGGTTTTGAGATGGAGTGAACTTGCTCTCAGCTAAATAATATTTCAGGTTTTGAAATGCGTGTAAAGTAATTTTGGAGGATTCGGGATTTAAGGAAACCTTCTTTTCCTATGTAAAAAGGTAATTAAAGTAAAAAATAAGTAGGCAGATATTTTAGAGCATCTTTAATCTTGAGAGCTTTGGAAAATATTCCTAAAAATCAAAGTTCCCTTAACTACAAAAATTTGGATTAATGTAACAAAAACTAAGAGAAGCATCTATCTAACCAGTGTAAACTTAATGTGACAGTGATATTCCATTATGTTCCTAATTCATACAAATTTCTTACAAAGGAATTGTTAAAAAAGTTTTTGACATTTCGAAAAGTTAGTGATGGACTTCACAAGTGGATTTCACAAGTAGACACGTGGTCACAGTTATATTTTTTTTACAGAAATATAAATAGTCTAGATGTTTAAAGCATTTGTAACTACTACGGATACATAAACCATTTAAAATTATAGTGAGGACTAACAGTAAACAAATGACGTGGACTAGCCGCCCTAGGCCCAAGTATGGTAAAGCGCCAATTGCGTACGCGCATGATAGACTATACCCGTCACTGTCTAACTAGACACGACAGAAAATGACACGTAGTCTATCTATCCAATAAATCTAATTTTAATATAAACGTATCTGAACTCGTAATACTAACTTATTTGCCAAAGTTTTATAAAAGTATCAAAATATTGGTATTGAAATCGTAAATGAAGTTTAATCCAATGCAAACGCATTTGAGATGCGAGGAAATTGTGAAGATGAACAATAAGCCTTGCTGTCTCTATGTAATGGACCTGTCGATGTTAAGGTTCCCTGTTTTTTATATGACCTCTTCTATGACTGATAATTTTCATATTTTGTGATCGATTGAAATAGCAATATTATGCACTGGTTAAAAAAAGCCGACATTACGTATTAGGTATTGATTATAGTTCGTAATAGGACGATCCTTTTGGCAATACTTTGACTTGAAAATTGGGTACCTATTTAATTTACAGAGTGAGACATACCATCATAAGAAAGAAGTCTCGCTCCAACAAAGCGTGAAAGACTGAGATGAAGAATAATTTTATGTATAAACCGGGGATAAAGGCAAACTAGTAAGACGAGGCCCTTTAAATTATGTTGTTGGACCATTGAGTTTACCTTGCATAGTTTATAATGAAAGCTGCATACATCGAACCCACTGGCGGCTTTAAATTTCAAATATGTTTAACAATGGTTTTTTGTGGTTTCGTGTACGCTTTAGAGTCCGTCTGAATCGGTATCACCATCTTTTCCGTTTAATCCTGTTGCAAAATAGTGCCAGCGCTGTTGTGTTCCGGCTCATAAGGTAAAACAAGCGAAATTACTATCACATGAGGCATTACACTTAACATATCTGCGGTGACAATGAATCTTCTGTGTTCTGTCTGCGAGGTGACCCATTTACTTGTATGCCTTCCTTAGTATTTTTTTTTCAACAAAGCTAAATTGAAAAAGTGCTCTCGCAACATTACTTGGGATCGCCATAATTTTAAAACATTTTTTTTCTAGTCACAACAAATTTACGATACTTTTTATTAGGCACAGATCTTTATTATCCGTCAACTGTTGCTCAGTTCTGTATGAAAAAAAAAACCTTTTTTTTAAATGTCTAAATGAGGCATAGACTTCCTATTGAACACGTCGACTGCCAACGTGGCTTGCGCGTCCATGTTCTAATCTATAACCTACGTAGTCTGTGACACGCGCTATTCACGAAATAGCTTGTTTTGACAGTTAAAAAAAACTGACAGTAATAGAGAGGTTAATGTGCTGAAATGTCACTGGTAAGGGAGACAAAATAAATAAAAAAATAATAAAAACTAAGCACGACGATTCTATTTTTTTATATCAAATAGTACTGAATCATACTCAAATTAACGTATAATTGTAATGGACTTCCAATAAAACTAAACATTGACCGGCAAGTACGTACAAGTAAGTAAATAAATAGGTATTTACAAAAATCAAATAGTGGAAAAGTAGCAATTAATGTGTTAGAAATAGTGTTAGTAAAACTTTGAATATAAATACTTACAGTCTGTTCTCTCTGGGCAGGCAGCGACACACGTGCGCGGCGAGGTTATGTTAGATCTTGTAAGTGTTGTGTAAAAATTCTAATAAGAATCTAAAAAAATAACAAAAACTTTAAGAAAAATGTATCCCGATCCAATGTAAGATAAAAGAATAAATCTCCAACTAAAATTCTAGATTCAAATATCGAAACAAAAACTCATCGAAAATTTTCAAACTAAACAGCCAGTGGCGTTCCTAATTCGAATTTCAAAACAGACGCATCGAGCGCGCTGTCTTTCAAATTTAGTATTGTATCGATAGATTTCCTTCATTTTTAATGGGACTTTAGGTTTTAAAATGGTATAGGGTTTGGTTGAGTTTAGCACTATGTGTGTATGTCTGTGTGTGTCGTGCGCGAGCTAGCCGCGCGGCCGCCGGGCTCGCACTGCGCAAGATCCTCTCCACAAAATATTACGTCAGCGCCTGCGCCGGCCGCGCACCCCTTTCTTTTTTTTCTCTAATTAATTTCTTGCGATTTCGGCCAGTTTTTTAAGCTAATGGTGGTTTTTTGATGATATTGAAATGTTATGAACTCTGGATCAGTTTTTTCTGGTGTCTGAGTCAACGATGATGGTTGCTGTTAATCCGAATATCCTCTGGGAATTCTAAGAGCTTTTCCACGAGCCTCTCCGTTTCTTCCGAGGATGTCTTTAAAGGGGACTAATGAAATAGGTTTAGGTGTACTTTAGGCCAGCTACCTGTCGCTGAATATTATACCAGTTTCATACATTTTTTAGAAGTGGCAACAAAAAGTGATATAGTCATGGTTTCGTCTGTTTTGTGAGCGCTGCGTATCCTATTAGGAAACAGGCGTGATTGTATGTATGTGTGTAAATTTTACAATCAACTTGTAAGGCACGGCAACACGCGCGAGTCGACTTGTGTGCGAGATGGCCTATCATTTCTGGCGTCTCTAGTTAGACAGTGGCAATGTCTATCTCGCGCGCTACTTGACTCTCGCCTCACCTACCTATAAGTACTCGTAGTATATCTACCTATTTGACGGCCGCAGTTTAGTACTAGGTACAGTCAGCTGCAGAGAAAGGTAACCCCCTAGCAATGAGACATTGTATGGGCAGGGGGTTACTTTTCTCTGCAGCTGTCCGTACTAAATAGTACTTGTTGATGAATGATGATATTATTTACCGTGTATATTATAGTTTCCCGTGTGGTGCCGGGTTAGAATAGCACCTCCCCCTTTCTTCCCATGGGTGTCGTAAGAGTCGACTCTGGGAAAGGGTTAGTGTATTGTAGGCGATGGGCTAGCAACCTGTCACCGCAATATCACGTTTAACCATCTGGGTTACCCTGAAATCGCTAAACGTGGCACTGGATTTTTGAATTCATGTGCTCTGCCTACCCCTCTTGGGAATACAGGCGTGAGGATATGTATGTATGTATGTATGTATGTATATTATAGTTATGCAAATAGAAGATGGATACAAGAGTAGGGGTGTTCGTGAATTAAAAGGATATTCCCACATAGCAACACCAAAAACGCATACGCAGTGCGGATAGTTAAGCTCTAAACGCACTGTGCCGTCACGCTTCCGTTGTCAGTAGGTACGTTTGGAGGCATTGAGGATAGAACCTATAGAGTACTAATGTCATCTTGGTTGTTCGGAAATTATTCCGCAAAACAATTGAAGTGATCGCTGTGCTCTTATTGGCCGGTCCAAGATCGCGCGTAACGCTAGTGCCTTTTTTCTCTACGGTTATTGGCTCTGTACAGTTTCTGTGACAGTGACGGTGACGTTTAGTATGTTGAAATCAACAAGCTATTTGCGGACCGGGGTTGCGAACATTGTTTCTCTATAGGTCCTATCCTCTATGTTTGGAGGTAACGTGTTTTACATAGCTGTCATATCGGATTGAAAAAAATTGGACTATCGGACAGTAAACATATTTTTATATAAAATAGATCACTTCAGGCCCTGCGCAGACGACAGACTATCCGCGACGGACTTTTTAGTCAGTGAAATTAGAACCTATGGAATTATATGCAGTAACGCACACGACGCGCTAAAAGTCCGGCGCACAATGCATATACAATCCACGCAGACTTTTTGTGCGCCGCAGACTCGATCGCACAAAAATTTAGTCGTCCGCGCAGCCAGATCATTACCAGCCATAAACATTCACAATACCAGTGAGATAGTTGATGCGTTGCCAACCCAATCCAGTAGTATGCCTCAGGTAGGATACTGCTTTCCGGCAGGATTAGCGGATGGGATGGTGGTAGAGATCCAGCCGGACCCTGTACGAGGTCCTACCAGCAAAGTACTGCGACCTGCATGTAGTGCACAAAATTCTATCACCTGCATGTAGTGAACAAAATTCTACCACCTGAATGTAGTGCACAGAATGCTGTAACCTGCATTATAATGCACAAAATGCTACTACCAGCTTGCATTTAGTGTACAAAATGGTAACACCAATGGTACGTTGTGCACAGAATGCTAAAGCTTGCATGTAATGTTCAAAATACTGCCACCTGCGTGTGGTGCACAAAGTGAGGAGGAGGCTATTGTCATCCCTTTTGATAAACTATGAGTACCAAATTTGAAAATTTTGAGGTAGGTAGTAGATACGATTTTTGTGGTGATTTTGGAACTTTGTAGACATCATTTTCTTACATTGGTTATCGTGTGTAAAGCTTAACACTAAATATCAAACAAATTCCAACTCTACCAATGTGAAAGCAGCCTAACGGACGATTCCGCTTACCTGCGCAGCCGCACACACACACACACACATACCCTCATACATGTAACGAAGACGCAGGCCCTAATGCCAACAATTTGAAAGAAAAAGCAACAAGTGAAATGAGATTTTTTCCGTAGCAAATAACTTGGGGTTTGTGAAATGGAAAGTGGTTCTTATTGGATTTTTGTGGTCTGATATTTGTAAATTTTTTAAGGCGCCATTTTTATGTTAGTTTTAGGGTGGGCGTGATTTAAAATTCAAGTGTATTTGCAACTTAGAATTAACGTTTTAGCGTAATATATTTTGTGACACACCACTCCACCAATTTACCTCGTCATTTCTTCCGTGGACGTCGTAAAAGGCGACTAAGGAGTTAGGTTGGGGTATATTTTAGGTGACAGGCTTGCAACCTGTCACTATTGTACCTGACAGCTCAAAACCTAAAAAAATATGCTAGAAGTGGCGGCAAAGTGTGAGCTATGGTTTTGTGCATGTAGCGTTTCGTGCGCTCTGCGGCCCCATTAACAAATCCCCGTCAAAACGTTCTGCTCTTGTCTTCAGCTTTTATACATACATACAATCACGCCAGTATTCCCAAACGGGGTAGGCAGAGCCCACCAAACGCTACATAGACAAAACGACTATTTCACGTTTTGTGGCCACTTCTAGCATAATATTTTTTAGGTTTTGAGGTGGCAGGTACATTAGTGACAGGTTGCTAGCCTATCGCCTAAAGTATACCTTAACCTATGTCCTTAGTCGCCTCTTACGACATCCACGGAGGAAATGGAGAGGTGTTATTCTATACCCGACACCTCAAGGGGATTCAGCTTTTATGTCTGATATTAACCCGGGTATAATCCAATATGTTTTTCAATGCTTTAACTAAAAGGCTCTTGGGCTTGACGCTGTACATGTAGTACATGTAGTACATATTTAGTAGAGATATCGATTGGGTAAAAAATATGTAATTCCAATTAGTCCATAAGTGGAAAAATATGAAACACGTGTTTTGGTTTTTCAGATAACTAAACATCGACAAAGTTATTGATCACCAAATTTCCGGAGTGGGCCTAACTAGCTAAAAATTGTATCTACCATAATAGAGACGTCATGCGAAGCTTTTAAGCGGTGTATTATAATCATTTTTTGTTTGTCAAAGAAATTTTTTAAGCAAGTAATATAATCTATCTGACGGATCAAATAGTTTTTTTAGTCAAACCTTATTATTGACATTTTCAGTCTTGATTCATTTCATTGCACAGTCAAGGATATTAATAGCTGTGCCACTTTGAACCTTTTCATAATGAGTTCCATATTACTGTGATTAGAGGACAGTATGATGTGTCACAGTGACATTTCTTGTAAAATGGTACAAAGTGGCACAGTTATCAAATTCTTTGACTAAGAAAACTTTTGTTAAGAGTGTCGGCCGTTGGAATAAGCTGTCAAACACCAGTTTACGTAACTAATTCCAGCCTCTACCTTCTCTGTCCAGGGCGTGGGTAAGAAAGTATAAATAAAACATAACTACGATCCAGGCGGGGACGTTGCCCCGCCGCGAGCGCGCCTGTGTGCATCCTATGCACACAACCGACGCCGCTACCACGACCCGACAACCACCATTTTGAAAAAAGCTGACTCCATTGCGCGGTAACTATACAGTGCTATAAGTGCAAGCGGGAGGCATCGTTTTTTCCAGGTAAAAGCGATGTGCGCTTACCACCACCACTTAAAATCATTGCCAATTTTTTTCCCGACCACTAGGTAAATATATTGGTACAGTGCTCGACATTCTACTTGTCCAAAATTGACAAGTGAACAGAAGTTATAGCACCCGATTGGTTCGCATGTTGACGCTTGGTCGCGTTTACCGTGCGATTGGTTCCTTTGACGGTCGACAGAGTATCTAACGCCTACGCAGCGTCGGCGGGGCGTCAATGCGTCTGTGCGGACGCTGCGCAGGGGTTGACGAGACGCTGACGTTCGAAAGACGCCACTAATGGGGTCGTAACTTAAACGTTGCGTCGGCGCTGCGCGGGCGTTCACGAGACGACGCTCGAAAGACGCTAAGTGATGGACCTATGCGTTTACAGTTACTCGCCAGCTGGGTAAAAGATTTGTGTGACATTTTTTACTTCCTCAAGTACCGCTAGCAGTGCAGCAAAATTAATTACAAACGCTTACAACATCGCTAGCAAAAGTGGGTTGTTAATATACACGTTAATCAAATATCCATCAGATTAATCAGATCTTTGGTAGCCCTAGGGACGAGGGATAAATCATCATTGGTAGATCAGTCGCACTTTACCTTCTCCCTGCGTCCAGATGCGCAGATTAACCCCACTAGTTTCGCCGAGATCTCTTAAACCACCTCATAGTTTTCAGTTAGTGTCTTTACGTTTCTGCCGCGAAGTTGAAGGAAAGTGTAGCGTCACTTCGGACTTTACCCAAAGTTTCTATAGTAGGTACTTCGCCGAGGAACTTCACAAGTAGTAGGTACCACTACCATGTGGTAGATTGGACTACGCAATGGATGCGGTATTTGACAGTCCCGTCGCTGGCATTACAGATTTTGTCGAGTGGTAAGGCGGCTAGCACACTGTCGTGTGTCGAATTAGACGGACAAAGGAATTTGTGTGCAGTGCTGGTTATTGATACAGTGCTTTTGGGAGAGGGAATTCAAATAAGCTAGCTTGTACCTTGTCGACAACATATTGGAGCGTTTAGATGCTTGATATAGTTACTAACATACATACATCACGCCTGTATTCCCAAAGGCAGACTATACGAAACGTTAGATGATCAAAACCATGACCATTTCATGATTTGGGGCCACTTCCAGCATATATATTTTTTAGGTTTTGAATTGACAGGAATACCTAATAGTGACAGGCTGATAGCCTGTCGCCTAAGATATACTTACTATTAACTTATTTACCTCCCACGACATCCACGGAAAAAAAGGAAAGATGTTGTTCTAAATCCTAATCTTAAATGAAAGAAAGTATCCTCTCTTACGCCATCCACGAAAGAAATAGAGAAATCGGTAAAAATACTTAGTTTTTTTTGTTGTTTGTTGGACATGTAAATAAATGTACATAGTTACATACCATATTCCCTGCGTGGAGTAGATTTTAGAATCTCACCTCCACCTTTCTTTCGTGGTTGAAGAGGCGACTAAGGAAAAAAGTGCCGAAACTTTTTCGATTTAAGGAAATGATGTGTAAGTGTAAAAACTATAAAAAGTGTAAAAACTAAGGGTAAGGTCTACAAGACAGCTGTGAGACCGGTGATGATGTACGGTACAGAGTGCTGGGCAGTCAATAAAACATATGAACAGCACGTAAATGAGATGAAGATGCTGAGGTGGTCTGCCGGAGTAACAAGACTCGATAAAGTGAGAAATGAGCACATCAGAGGTAGTTTTAAGGTAGCACCTATAATTGAGAAGCTGACAGAAAGTCGTCTCAGGTGGTATGGACATGTGTTGAGGAGACTCGGACCACGCCATGAAAAAGGCACTAGCCCTCCCCGAAAGGAAAAGAGGCAGAGGTCGACCACCTGCCACGTGGCTTGGCACTGTGACCCGCGACCTGAAGAAATCCCATATAGATGAAAAGACAACCCAGGACAGAGGATCCTGGCGCCGTATAACGAGGAGAGCCGACCCCAAATGGTGGGATATGCCAAAGGCGAAGAAGAAGATGTGTCGTGTCCGTTGTATCAGTATGAGCATTTCTACCATCTTAGCACGACGGGGCGCGAGTAGAGATACGCGCGAGGTAGACTATACCTGTCACTGTCTAACTAGAGACGTCAGTAAGTGACGGGTAGACTATCCCACACTCGAGGCGACAAGAGCGTGTTGCCGTGCTATGGCTAAGCCTACTAGTGGTCAACAGAATGCTCCATATGAATCGTTATATTTTTTTACGTTAGGTACTATTTTATTTTCCGTAACAAATTTAACTTTGTAAAATAAAATATTTTGAAAAAATGGCATTCTGCCAAGTTTCCTGCGGTGCATTCTTATTGGCAATGATGTTCTTTCCGAAGCAGCGGTACACTCGAAAATGACGTAAAAGTTCTCTTAAGCCTTGCATATAAATATTGTATACCTACCTATATAAATAATCTAGTAACTTCAGATGGTAACTATAGGAACATAATATTATTCTGTTATTACATTATCGAAATACTTTTAACGTCTAAATTGATGACTAGGGGATCAGATTACGGACTGCTGAGAAATTATCATGTTCTTATTTTTTTCTCACGAGCAACAAAGAAAGTTGCTGACAATGTACATACGAAGGATTATTCAATATTATCTTGCCTTGTAGGTTGCCTAGCAACATAAGGATTCTGTTACTAAGGCTAACTTTTGCAAATATGTACAGTCAAGGAAATTATCTGTGCCACTTTGAACCTTTTCATAGTGAGTTTCGTATTGCTTTGATTAGTAGAGAATATGGTATGTCACAGTCACAGTGACGGCCCGATAGCCCAGCGGTTAGAGAACCTGACTGTGAAGCTTGAGGTCCCGGGTTCGATCCCCGGTCGGGGCAGATGTTGGTATGATGAATACGAATGTTTGCTTTCGAGGTTTGGATGTTTATCTATTATAAGTAAGTTTATCCGTTGTCTAGTACCCATAATACAGGGTTGCCTAGTTTGGGACTAGGTGATTGGTGTAAATATTGTCCAGTGATATTTATTCACCATTATTTCTTGTGAAAAGGTATAAAGTGGCACAGTAATCAATTTCCTTGACTGTACATAGCAACGAGTGTTGCAGTTGGCTCCCCTTTCTTTTGTTTAGGTAACTAAATATTTATTGTAAGGATTATTGTGTGGTGTCGGGATAGAATAACACTTCTCCATTTCTTCCGTGGATGCCGTCAGAGGCGACTAAGAAACGTTTAAGTGTTCGTTAGGCGACAGACTAGCAACCTGTCCTATTATCCCAACCTAATAACTCACGCCTGTATTCCCGAATAGGGTTGGTAGAGCACACGAAACGCTACATAGACAAAACCATGACTATTTCACGTTTCATGGCTACGTCCAGTGGCGTAGCTACTAAGGGGCCAGGCGGGGCTGTGCCCCGGGGCCCTTGAGCTCAGGAGGCCCTCGAATCCTTACCAGAATTCTCGATCGAACTGAACATTAGAAAATTTGACAAAACCTAAGGCCTAGTTCGCACGAGCGTTTAAAAAGCGTTGCGTTAAAACTTGACGTTGGCGGTATTACGAAGTTCCGTATGTTAAATTCGATTTAGCGTCCAACCCCCAACGTCGAAAATGGAACAGTGCTCGATAAAAAAGCGCCGCGCTTTAAAACTGCCTTCGTGTGAATAAATGTATGGTTTCCAATTTGTTTTATTCAAACGTTTTTTTAACGCCCGTTGAAAAAACGCTCGTGCGAATCAGCTCTTATAATCAGTTAAAATAGCAGTGGGGCCCCATTTTTAATTTGCCCCAGGGCCCTTGGTTACCTAGCTACGCCACTGGCTACGTCTAGCTATTTTTTTAAGTTTTGAGTTGGCAGGTATACTTATTAGCGACAAGTTGCAGCCTGTCGTCTAAAATATACCTGAACCTATATCCTTAGTTGCTTCTTACGACATCTACGGAAGAAATGTAGAGGTGTTATTTTATCCCGATACTACACAGAAAAGCCTTTTACGACATCCACGTAAAAATGAAGAGGTGTTATTTTAACCCGGATATCACGCGGTGACAGGCTCGCAACCTGTCACTATTAAACGTCTTAACATCGGGGGGCACGGTAGTGCCCCCACCAAATCGTAAGTAGGTATAACTTAAAACAAAAAAAGTAAAAAAAAACTTTTAAGTAAAACGGTTTTATTTTAGTCTAATCAATGCATTTAAAAATTGTTTTACTTAAAAGTTTTTTTTAAAACTTTTTTTTAAGTTTTTAGTTTTTTTTGTATAGTGCACTGTATTCTTCTTGCCAAGACCTTTCAATTTTATTGATACCCATATTGATGGGGTAGATAAGAAATAGGTTATCCGCCATTTTGTAGCGGCGGCCATTTTGAATTTACATTGACAATGATTATACATTTTTGTATTGTCACTAAAACTAAAAGCGCATGCCAAATTTTAGATCAATCAGTTAACGGAAAGAGGGTGAAATTTCAATTTCTACATTTGACCCACCAACGAACGAATAAAGAAAACAAACGGGGTAAGCTAAGTAAAACCGTTTAAAAATATGCTAGAAGTGGGTATGTAATGTGTTTATGGCTTGGTCAAAGTTAGCGTTTTGTGTTTTGCCTTTGCCGTTCGCGGCGGCGTGGTGTATGTATGTAAGTAAAAAATCAAGGAAGACATAAAGTTGCAATGGTTTTAATAACTCTTGGTTATCTGAGCACTTATAATCCAGACTCGAGCGTTTATTTAATCTACGTAGGTGCGCCTTCAACCCCGCTAGTTCATACAAATTTTATTGGAAGCGTTTTATTGTTTAATGTTGTATTGTTACTCAAAATTTGATCCGTGTGGTGCCGGGTTAGAATAGCACCTCCCCCTTTCTTCCCATGGGTGTCGTAAGAGTCGACTCTGGGAAAGGGTTAGTGTATTGTGGGCGATGGGCTAGCAACCTGTTACTGCAATATTACGTTTAACCATCTGGTTACCCTGAAATTGCTAAACGTGGTACTGGATTTTTGAATTCATGTGCTCTGCCTACCCCTCTTGGGAATGAAGGCGTGAGAATATGTATGTATTACTCAAATATAATGTATGTATTACTCGAATATGTATGTGTTACTCAAAATTCTGCGTGTAAATTGAAAATTTTAAGTTAAATTTCTACAAAAATAAACTGCAGCAAAAAGTAAAAATGACACTTTTACAACTCAATCTTTTGCTTTTAACACTTAAAGATAAGATAAAGATGATCACAAAAGGTATTGTAGTTATGGCTTTGTCTATGTAAAGTTTCGTGTGCTCTGCCTGCCCCATTTGAATACAGGTGTGATGTGATGTATGTAAAAAAATAGCATGAAAGGGCTTTTAGGCGACCATTAGTTAGCAGATTTTGGAAAGATTATTATTTATTATTGTTGAGCAAATCGCGCTGCAAGAATCTGGAGACGAATCAAAATTTCTCTGTAAGTATTTTATCTATTTAATATTATTGAATATTATTTTTTCCCCGTGTGGTGCCGGGTTAGAATAGCACCTCCCCCTTTCTTCCCGTGGGTGTCGTAATCGACTCTGGGAAAGGGTTAGTGTATTGTGGGCGATGGGCTAGCATCCTGTCACCGCAATGTCACGTTTACCCATCTGGTTACCCTGGAATTGCTAAACGTGGCACTGGAATACAGGAGTGTTCACTTAATTGTTTACATTACACATGCTTTACGAGTAATGCGGGGTTAAAAATTCGTCAGTTTTATTTTATTTTAATAATTGTATGGCAGTCGGGATCCTATTCCGTTGCTAATGATGGCAGCGACAACCGATACGCTTGAAGCAGTTTAGACTAGTTCTAGATGCGATCAGGCAGATCTAGTGCCACTACAGGCTGTCTTAACTCTTAGTAGCTTGTTATACTAAGTTGGAGTTATCTACTATAGTTAGTAACCACAGGGTGAGACATTGAACGTGATAACAATTTATTAAAATGTGATTCCATGTCGGTAATTGGTTGCTACAGTTTTTTAAAATATGATTTTTGTAGGTAATTTGATTCATTGTAGTTGTGTAATTTATGAAATAAATGAGATTATGGATAATGTTCAATGTTGAATAAAAATTAAAACATATGAAGTTAACGGGGGTTAGTTAAAGAGATCGAATTAAGTGTCACCCCGTAAAAAAATAATTATTTTCTATTGTTATTAGATAGGTATAAAAAACTACGTATAATTTACGAGTAATATATATATATTTAATTTATTAAGAAAATACACACACATATTACTGATAAAGTAGTTTAGCTTAATATTTTATTTAGGTGCTAGAGTTTGACAAATAAATAATCTAATTGTTATTTGGCATTCACTAATTGACGGTTCTCCATAGTGTTCCCTGTTCAAGAAATCAGTTCCAACGAAATTCCGTAACATAGATATACAGTATATCTATGTTACGGAATTTCGTTGGAACAGTGAAGTACATCATGTACTTCACTGTTAAGTGCTCGGCTTAACCTAATATAGCAAAGCAAGTTAACTGAATAAAATATTGTCATGTTTGTTTGTCAAGCTCATAAGTCAGTTTATTTTTATTTTGCGCGCTCCATTCATTTTTGGGTTCCGTATCCAAAGGGTGAAAACGGGACACTATTACTGAGACTTCGCTATCCGTTCATCCGTCTGTCGCCAGGCTGTATCTCACGAACCGTGCTAGCTAGATTGTTGAAATTTTCACAGATTTAGGTCCTGCGCAGACGACAGACTATCCGCGACGGACTTTTTAGTCTGTGAATAGAACCTATGGAATTATATGCAGTAACGCAGACGACGCGCAAAAAGTCCGGCGCACAATGCATACAATCCACGCAGACTTTTTGTGCGCCGCAGACTCGATCGCACAAAAAGTCTGTCGTCTGCGCTGCCCCTATGTATTTCTATTGCCACTATAGCAACACATACTAAAAATAAATGAATATAATTATTTACAGGGGCCTCTCACACAACAAACGTAATTCTTTTGCAGTTTTTGGTACGTAAACCTCCGAGCGCGAGTACAACTCGCACTTGGCTGATTTTTTACACGCGGCTAACGCTCGCGGTTCCCATGGGATGCGCAAACGCAACAAAACGAAGTTAGAACTAGATCCGCAACTATTCCTATTAATTATTTATGAACGGACTGGTTTCTGCGTTCTTAGGACACGGACTGGAAGTCAGCGGTCAGCGGGTGGGTCCAGGGTCTAGTTTATCATACATACATTCATACATCATGGCTGTCTTCCCTAATGGGGTAGGCAGAGCGTACTAAACGCTACATAGACAAGACAATGACTATTTATTTTTATGTTTGATGGCCACTTCTAGCATATTTTTTTAAGTTTTGAGCTGACAGGTGACATGTTGCTAGTCTTATAATGACCCCTTATAATGGGCCATTTAATCCCCTCTCTTCTTTACTCGTCGTTTAAAAGCACGAATAGTCCTCAAGTTACTTTGAAAATATAGAATGCCTTTCATCCACTACTCTTTTCTTCGTACAATATCAACCACAAGACTCAAGTGTGTCTAACTGAGTTTCTAAAAGCCAGTCTAAGGCTATCTGCACGTGACCGATGTCAATGAATCCCGCTTATTTTATCGCTAACCCAGGAACCCGGCACTCCGTAACACAATCCTCTCAAAACCCTGCGTTAGCCTCCAGAAAACATACTAAAAACATTAGCGAAACGCTAAAAAATACGTTTAGAAAACTTGGAATTGTACGTAACGGGCGAGTCGGTAAGGAAATGCAGGTGTACTGGTGCGTTTGCGTTAGATTTGTACGGGTATTTGGTCGGGAATTGAACGGAAACGCGCTGTAGAGATTCGCTTAGGAGTTGCCGAGTGCACTGCACCTCGTGCAGTTCTGGAACCGGTTCCTAATCGGTGTATTTTGCTTCGCGCGATCGGCTCACTTGTCGGGAAAAAGTTATAAAACGAAGCCGACCAGCTTTGTTTGAGGTTAGGCCAAAACGGAATATGAAAGGTTTTATTGCACGTTATGAAGCAAGCAGGTTGCATCTAGATTGCAAAGTACATTAAAGATACTTACAATCTCAGAGTTTTAAATACTGAAATGAAGCGTTGGTGTGTGCGAATTTCATGATTCTACTGGCGGTCACCTACAGCCAACTTTATCTCTTCTATTAAGCTAATCTATTCTAATAAGCTTGTCTTCAAGGGAGGAGTCAAGTGATTTGATTTTCTTTTGTGCCACAAGATGCATAATATTCAAAGATTTGTGGAACGGTTTTTGTGCGCTGCTTACCGTCTTTAGGAAAAATAAAAGTGTGATGTTTTTTTACAAAAAACAGATAAAACTTAAAACTAGAAGCAAAAAGATCACCTGCGCGTGTGCTATGAACATTGAAATATTGACCTTTACCTTTCGATGTATGCATCGATAATAAAAAAAATCTGCGCGCCATTTCCGCTCGGTTGGCAGCACTGCCACTTTCGCCCGGGACCAAGATGGCGGCGCATTTCTCTCCAAGGTCACGGGAATGGCTGCCCAATTAACGATAAAGGTGCAGATTATTAAATTTTATTTGAAGGATCGGGAAGAAACACGGAGCCAAAGGGTTTATGGTTAGGTATGTTATGAAGCAAGATGAGGTATCTACTTTTTTAAAATAAATTTAGGTATTGAGAAGTAAACGGCATGGGATTGTTATAAGCTAGATGACTAGAAAAAACTATTTAGTCCGTCAGATAGACAACGAAAAAATATTGTACCCATATTTTTTCATTTATTTGTCAGACTAAAATTACGATATTACAGAGCCTAAAAGTTTCGCGTGACGTCACGTTTGAGAAAAAAAATGTGCTGATTTTTACTCAAACGTGACCTCACGAACCCCCACCGAGGAAGTTTAATGATCTGTACCTTTGTTGATGTTTAATTATTTGATGAACTAAAAAATATGCGTCTCATTTTTTTCCATAATCTAACGTACGGACTAATTAGAATGACATAATGTTTAACCCTATCATCATCCCTATTACAAGTTACGCAGACTGTACAGACCTAATGTCGTTATAGTAAACACTCACGCAACACTTTGGCCCTACGAATTTTCATCCATAAAAACTTGTAATTACTTATACAAGACCTACAGTCTCCGGTGTCTTACTTGGCAAGGTTGTAACTAGTAGAGGTAAGTTTCCTCATGGCTTTACCATGGAGAAAATGGTATGCGAACTTACCGCCACTAGCTACTTACTTTGCTAAGTTAGACTGTACCTACCTACCTATAAAAGATGTTTAGGTACCTAAGTATAAATTGGACAATCTTGTGACAGTAAAAAAATTGTTACTTGATGTTGTAATCATTGGTAAACCCAATGGTTTTGCAATTGCCAAGTGTTGGTAGATGACCAAGAAATTGACATCCTGAAATGCGTGATTTCGGAGAAATATCAGTTTATACAATTACATTAAAAGATACTCTAGAATGTGTAGTCATAACAAGCTTCGCTACCAGGAATACATAATATTTATAATGGACACTAATTACTGATGTTTATCTATCGAAAAATAAATTTAACTCGAAACACATTACCCCTGATAATCTCAAGTGGCGTAGTTAGGTCTTGTTAAACTGGAGTTTAATTTAATTAATACGGCTGCCGAGGGCGGCTCCAATTTGCTTTCTCCATTTTAATAAATTACATGTTTAAGGCACTTATTAGATTGGGGTTAGAAAGGCTAGAAATACCCTACGGGGAAAGTGGGAGATATACTGAAAGTTGATGTTGTCCTACTACCGATGACAGGTTTTGTATAAACGAGACAATTAACTGGATAAAATAAAATAAAATAAAATAAAATAAAAATAAAAGTAACTTTATTGTCCTTTTCAAAACTTCATAATACAGAGAAGGTTGAGACCTCCTATTAAGTTAGAAACTTGAGTCAGGAGGCCTCAATATCCTCGAATAAGCCGCGAAGGTTTATTCGGCACATCAGCCATTATTGTTTCTTCCTAATATTCTGCATAATATTCTCCGCAGACGTTTTTGTAAGTTGTACAGAATCACGAATAGGACGTAACAATAATGGCATAAATGTCGAATAAAGCAGCTTAACTGATATTGGTAAATGACTTAAGAGGATAGGAGTCGCCCCGCTTCAAACCGCTTCTCCATACAAATGTAGTCCCCTGTTTTCTCCGTGAATAATGACATTAGAGCAAAAAAAATTTTTACGTTATATTTGTATCTGTTTTGGCTATGCCCCTATGTTTTGCTTTTATCGATATTCTAAAAAATAAAAAAAATAAAAATAATAAAATAAAAAAATCGAAAAAAGCAAAACATAGGGGCATAGCCAAAACAGATACAAATATAACGTAAAAAAAATTTTTGCTTTAATGTCATTATTCACGGAGAAAACAGGGGACTACGTTTGTATGGAGAAGGTGGTTTGAAGCGGGGCGACTCCTATCCTCTTAACACACATACATTATCTGTCACGGTTTCAACAACAAATTCAATATTGAACATAGTTTCACATGTTTTTTTTAATTTTGCAAGATTTTGCTGATATCACCCTGAAATTTTCTATTTTTCCGTAATAAAATAAGCAGAGAATAAGATAAGAATCTAAGATGGTGGAAGTTTTTATTTTCATAATAAATTTTAATAACAAAAAAATCTTCCCTTGGTGCACGTGTGTGATACTTACTAATTAATATACTTAATAAGTATAAAACAATGAATCAATGATTTTGAATCAATTCTCCCACTACATTTTGAATCTACTTAACCCCAGGCTCGCTAACTACAACACCCAGCAACACAAACGTTGACAGTATTAAATCAAATCGCGCACAATCTCACAAGGCTTGCGCACGAGCAGCGTAAGAACTTGAAGCATCAATGTACTGAAGAAAACCTCCTACCTGTTCCTATCTCCCTGGTACTTTGAAACAAATCTTCACCCTACCTCGTTTGAAGAAGGGCGAGATTCTGTAGTAACTCTCTGGTAGATGTGCTCTTTTGTTTGGTGGAGTGGTGTAGTCAATAACTGTGGTGTAAGTGGGCAAAAACATTTGCAGACCGGGACGGCATTCCGTGTCTGGGCCTGAGAACCGGGAGCCGACGGATGGCTGGAATAGCTCTGTTGTGGCGTATGAAGTTTTAACGAAAATTGTTTAGGCGGCTGCTGGAATAGAACGTGTAATGCGAACTTCATGTTCTGGCGCGTTTTTAACGCTGTAGTACTGAAACTTGGGTTTGGAGTAGTTTTGAATTTAGAAAATTTGAAGTTACAATTCCATCCGTAATTCTAGGGTCTTTGGATTTTATGTTTCCTCTTTCGATATCCCCTTTTGTTAAACAACAAGAGGATGGAATATTTCGAAACTCCCATCATCATCCCATTTCCCTTTAAGAGCAAAATGTGCTGATTTTGCTACACTATACTTACTAACAAAATGTCGCTCGTCCCATTTCTACTTTCAAGGGTCAATTTGTTTTGCTACGTTGTCTCTCTTTTATTACTATTTTTTTTCTTGAAATTTGCCGCATTGAAAATACATACATACATACAATCACGCCTGTATTCCCAAACGGGGTAGGCAGCGCACACAAGACGTTACATAGACAAAACAATGACTATTTCACGTTTTGTAGCCACTTCTAGCATAATAGTTTTTAGGTTTTGAGGTGGCAGGTACAATTGAAAATACATACAGTTTTCCATTATAAATGATGTAATTTTCAATAATCTTTGCGGTGTCTCCACCAGGTTGAAATAGTAAAAGTTTTTTGTTAAATCTATATAATTAGCAAGTTAGCTCTAACCGTCTCCACAATATCGATGCGAAGTCTTGTATGGACCATAATGGTCCTTAAAAATCAAAGTATTCGACTAACTCGCATGTCTAGGCTATAAAAAACTCCCTACATTGTATTTAAACTTCTCCACACCATCTAAGACCGCGGTAAATCCTAAGTCCCTATTATCGTGCTTTTTGCTTCATTTTATTCAGCCTCACGCTTGGATACGAATGAAGGCGAATGCCTTATATGGACCTTGTCAATTTACTGCGGTAAGTATTTCCTTGCATTAAACCATGAACTAGAACCTTTAGGCTAGAGTTTGAAGCGAGAGCTATATGTATAGTTCGCCATTCTCGTGCGCAATATTTCAATAATAATCTTAGGCTATTTTGACACCTGTACCTTTTTTTTGTCGAAGAGGAAATACATTACATATACGCCCGGGCATGGGGAGTGCCCGGGGTTATGTGGGACTCTTTCCCCCCGTCCTCTTCCCGAGTGGAAGGGGAGGGGGAACATACCCACTACATTTTAGTGACTAAAACCTTTACGGTGTTGTCGGCTTGCCGGGTTGGGAGACGCCATGGGATCCCGAAGATTCTACCAATGACGTCTCCCCGGCGACCCTAGCCAAGCTAGGCTTTCACGCCAAAGTGGGGAGGAGCAGCAACACTAGAACACTACTACTCCTCCCTCAGTCATATGGCACCTACGTTAAGGTAACCTGTGGTGTTGGGTTTAGAATAACACCTCTCTATTTCTCCCGTGGATGTCGTAAGAGGAGACTAAGGATAAGGTATGCGTTCAGACGACAGACTAGCTTCCTGTTACTATTGCACCTGTTAACTACAGAACCTATAATGCTAGAAGTGGCTGCAAAACGTGAAATAATCATGGTTTGATTGTGTAATAATTCGTTTGCTCTGCGTGTAATGGGGGTTTGGAAATACATGGGTTATGTATGTAAGTTGAGGTTAAAAACTACGTAAGTTGGGATTGGGACGCGGATATCTTCTAAAAAGAGAGAAATTGTAACTTATAGCTATGTTCCTACTTATGCTAGTAAAATTGACAAGTGTAAGGCTGGCCTTAGATAGTACCGTAATGCTTGGTCCCCTGCCAAAGCTATGCCGACCAACTGACACTAAAATATATGCCCTAATAATTAGGTAATAAAGTTTAAGTGAATTTATAAACCTGTTTCAAAGCCTAAATCCCATAAAATTTACTTAATGAGAAACTTATCTGCTTTGACTACAAGTAAATTGCTAGATACTTAATTAAAATAGATAGGTTTTTGATAAGAACATCTTCTTGCGGATATGTACGAGTACCTATGTAAGTAAATCACGTCTGTACTTTCAAATGAGGTAGGAAGAGCACGCAAAACTATTTATAAACAACATTCATACATATCCTCACGCCTGTATTTCCAAGAGGGGTAGGCAGAGCACATGAATTCGAAGATCCAGTGCCACGTTAAGCGATTTCAGGGTAACCCAGATGGTTAAACGTGATATTGCAGTGACAGGTTGCTAGCACATCGCCTACAATACACTAACCCTTTCCCAGAGTCGACTCTTACGACACCCACGGGAAGGAAGGGGGAGGTGCTATTCTAACCCGGCACCACACGGGACAAAACAAACAAACGGGATTTATAAACCTACCTAAACCTTTTATCAAATATCTCAATGTAACCGTAACTTAAAGACCGATGTCTAACTAATAAAAAAACTGTGAGAAAAGACTGCCTTTTAGCCATTTCAGACGTTTTTTTTGACACAGTAATAATTAACCGTGTCCGACGCAAGCAGAAACGATAGCTGCCCACTTGATAATTATTACCGCGATTATGTAAAGCAAGCATAGACTTATATCGAAATAGATACCGCGATTTGCATTTGTATGAAAACCAAGCGTGCCGCTTTTTCTCTACATACTGTAACATCACATGAAGGCTTAAGTGATGGGAATTGACAGGCCGAGTGAAACCGATTCAAAGATAACGCCTTATTCAAGTTGTCCTGCCTCAGTTCAACCTAATCTAAGTGGTACAAAACTAAATGAAATCGCGTCAAAGGAAGAGCATTGCTCTCCCTTTTGGCTCCTTTTTGGCACGCGAAGTACATACACTTGAGTCATCTATATCGATATAAGTCTGTGGAAGCAAGCCTACGGCTTGGTTAATCGAAGCTATATTAATTGCTGTAGCACTAAAGCTTATCGTATGCTGAGTATAACGACAGCGATCGCAAGGTTGCTGATACTTGATACTTGATGCCGTTGCGTTTGTTTATCAGTCAGCAATTTGGTAAAAGAAACCCTTAGGCGCCACGGAGTCCGTCTGTCTGTCTGCCACAACAGATTAGCCTGGGAACTGCAAATGTTATCGACTTAAAATTTGGAATAGTTTTAGATTATAATGGAGAATAGGGATATGTAACGTCTTGAACCCCAAACCCCCCC